>JBBMKB010071011.1:0-14138 GCA_037833945.1 Alaria marginata | reverse complement strand
TAACCCTTCGCAGTTTGTTCGTCAGGGTTGGGTGCAATTTTTGAAGCCCTAACCGTGAGCAACGAAAAAAAGAATCGTTCCTCATGGGCTAATATAGCCGTCAACGTATTTTTTTTTGCGAGACCCTTAGCAACGACACCCCTGAGCAAGGTTTTTTATCTCGTTTCTTTTTTCCGAAACTCTCTATTTGTCCCAATATCCTGCGTAAAAGATGGTGTATCGCAAGGACATATTTGTTTGAAAAACAAAGCTGAAAAAAAGAACTTAAAATCGAAGATTATGGGCATCCAAAAATGTCTCTATTTTCAAGTTAAAAAGTGGGCATCAAAGCTTTTACTAGTAGCTACCAGGGTATATTATTAATACCGGTAGATGCGAGGGCGCACGAAAAATATTTTTCCAACGCCACACTCGAATTTTTCAACTTTGAGCTCCAGACAGGGGGCTGGGGGTATCTGGCACCGTCCCCCCCCCTCTACGCCTGAACAATATGTATACAAAACTTCAACGAGGGGACAGTTAAGAGCCATCCCCTCCCCCCCCTCCTTGGTACATGGCCTTCCATACCGCTACAAAGTACTACAAAAAACAATATTATCCAAATACGTATATCAAAACTAATCAGGGGAAGGTTAAGAGTCATCCCCCCCCTTCTTGATACAAGGCCTTGCTAAGGTATTAGTGGGGTATTAGTCCGTTGGACCACTTGCAAAAGGTTTACCAATTGCTTACCCAAACTAAGCCTTATAACACTCCCCCCCTGGAACGGCGGGATAGCAGGTCGGCCGGATATACGGGCGGACGTGTCAATATCCAAGCGGTTCCATTTCCTGGGAATACCGGGAAGAGTATTTTTCAAGTTCGACATGGGGAAAGTCATAAAAGTTTATTATTGGTGGAAGGTGAGATTTGAACTCACGTCCAAAAACACATGTCCTGCCGACGACGCCATTTGTTAAGGTATCAGTGGGGTATTAGTCCGTTGGACCACTTGCAAAAGGTTGACTAATTGCCCCAAACTAAGCCTTATAACAGCCTTCCATACCACTACGAAGAAAAGGCGCTTCGGTCTAGTACATAGAGCGATCTAGCGGAACATGTCGTGTACCATAAAACGTTGATGGACAGTGGCAAACGCTCGCGCTGAAGGATGGAAAACATGGTGACACTAAGGAGCTGAATTATATGCGGCGTGGAGTGTCAACTGCGTCCTTTTCGTGAGTCGGCGCAATACATTATAATAGGTCGCCAAGCGTGGGCACATCAAAATGCAGCTTCCTTCGTTTGCGAAGAGATCGATAGAAACTCTATATCTTCGAATGCAAAACGACAATCCAATAGGGACACCAACCGCTGATCACGCCTAGTGTCATTAACTCGTGCCCTGCCTACGTGCTCCTGTATATATATGCTAGTCTTGTTCGCCACCGTCGGGGAAATCGTGAAAAAAAAACAGACACGCCCTACCTTTCGGACACTCATCACGTAGTAAGAAATGATGGAATGAAGCCGAAGAACGGCAAAACCATGCTCAACTTCGGGTGCATATCAGGTATATGCAAGCATGCATCCATGCCCGTTTGCTTGCAGGACGGTACAGCACCCGACAAAGCAGCTAATCAGAACACCACCCCTCACCACCAGGTAT
The DNA here is from genome assembly GCA_037833945.1 of Alaria marginata. Classification (NCBI taxonomy): domain Eukaryota; class Phaeophyceae; order Laminariales; family Alariaceae; genus Alaria; species Alaria marginata. The sequence continues at coordinate 12,490 of JBBMKB010071011.1, read as the reverse complement.
GATATACCAGGTATACGCAAAACAATGCTTGAAAAGGCCTTTTTGGGCACTGCAAAAAAAAAACGAAGAGGCTAAAAAAATATTTTTCAAGGTTTTTAGGGGGGGGGGGTGTATGGCATCCAAACCCCTGTACGCCCCTGGTAGATGTGTAAACAGGTTGACCGCGCTTTTTTTTTTTCAAAAATATGCGTTTTTGTGTACAGTACACTGTCTTCCTACCCCTACAGATGAACCAGACTCGAGTGGTCGCACGGAGAGAGGTAATTTGTTTCGGAGAACGAAGGTACAGCATTACGGCAGTACCAGCACTGAACCCAGTAAAACGTGCGATGTCAAACGGATACGTCAGCAGAGCGAGGTTTTGAGCTGAAGCGGCGGCGGGTATCGGTTGTAGGTAGGGTGGTATCCGCCGCGGATAGTGCAGCTCGCGCTATTCGTAGTCCGTGTTGTCACAGCTGATTTTTGCCGCCTTATGTCGAACGGCGCCGAATGCTTACCGCCTTATGCAGCCCCCCGTGACTGCTGTATTTTTGTAATTTAAATTGTGGCCGCTCGGCCACTGGAGCGGAGCGGACGGTTTAAGTCCCCATAGTCAGAGTAGCCTATAGGACGAGGTCGTGAGAAGATGTCTCCACCGCACTTAACTGGGGCCCCGCAATAAAGGATGCCACACTAACGCGGGACCACCATTTTTTGTATGTACATTGTCTGTTTCTATCTACTCTCGCGCTCCCCCCGGTCGAAGCATCTCATACGCCTCTGTCAGGTATTAGCATCAACTGTAACGTTTCAAAGATAACTCGGCTCCTCCTGTGAAATCATACGGCCCTGTTCACCTTGTTAACCCTTTTACAACTGGAAACCCGTTTTGGGGACACATTTACTTGATAATAGTATAGGGACGGGGTTCGGGGTTCTAAAGGGGTTCGCATTCAAAAGCCACCTCACAGTTTGGTTACGCCCCCCGACATATACAGCCATCTACCTGGTATAATTTTTCCCGCAATCAAAATTAATTTCACAGTCGTAAAAATCTGTTTTACGCCCCTTCGTGTCTCAAGTCTCAACGGCCCAGGACCCCCTTGCTCCTCGCCAGCCCAGCTCTGCCACTCCGACCGTCACCCTTCCAACCACAACGTCTTCAGCGTCTGCGCCAAGGTATTCTCGACCCCATCAACGTTTCCCTAACCCCAGAGCATCATGGTTCGCATCGCCCACGCATCATCTGCGCTGCTAATCGCTGCTTCAGCTCTCTCCGTCTCCGATGGCCTCTTACAGTACAACGTGAGTTACTTCTGTTTTGGTTGTTGTTGTTGTTGTTGTTGTTGCTGCTGCCTCAGCGTTTTCCCTCTCGGCCTCCGGTCCTCTTGGAATGCACGTTGCCACTGACGACGGGAATCCGGTAGCAGCAGGACAGGCACGCCGACCAACGAACGCCCACCTGATATCAGAGGTCGTGCTCGACACGAGCTGCAACTTTTGTGAGCAGGGCTTCAATTCAAAAGCCTGACCTTGTTTGCAAAGACCCTAACGGTCAAGCGAATGCGAGACTCCAACTCACGCGGGACTAGACGAAGGAGATCTGTCGCAGCAAACATTAAGCCGGATTGTATGCATGCACCCGCTGCCGCGGCCGCTGCCTCCGCCGCCGACCGCAAACAAGCCACACCACCAGTGTGTGGCAACATTTACAAGTTTCCTGCTGCTCGAGCTACTAGGGACAGTGCAAGTGTACTTACTGCTTATTGTTACTAGCGTAAGGCCGCCCGGACATGTTTGCTGTGATCTTCCCGCAGCGCCCTTTTTGCGACCGATGCCCTCTAAATGTGCCCAATGCCTATTATTGTACGTAATACGTAAGTCCCTATACTATGTCTTTCATTTTCAACTGCCTCGGACCTGTCGTACGCATGCGTATTGATTGCACCTGCTGATAGGCTGGTTGATACGTTTCTCCACCCCCCGCTGGCGAGCTCACGTTTGTATTCACATACTACGCGCAATACTTGGTTGCCTTATTATTCTGTTATAGTACATTTGCGTGGATTAAACGCGTACTTTTTGTATTTTGTTTTTCGTAGCGCTGTGAGGTTTTTGCCTTTACGTCGCTGCACCCCCGTGCTGGCGAGTCTACGTAACTTTTTTTCCACTCGTACGTATTATCTTCCTTGCTTCGTTTTCTATTTTCCTCGTTTTTCTGTTTTTTCTTTCTTCCTTATTTGTTGTTTTCCTAGGGTTTTTTACATTTTTTTTTATCCTTGGTGGCGTGCCGTTTACTGGGTGTCAGCTGCGGAACTTGAAACGTGCCTACCAGTTCAGGCCTGGTTCGTAGGTACGCTGGCTTCCGATATCACTTATATATATATCTTGCGAAGTGAGTTTCGACGAAATCCTCGATCTCACAGCTGGAGTGTTTTTATATTTTTTTATCATATATTTTTGGCGGATGTATGACTTGCGGCTATGATACTTCCGTATGCCATTTTTGGTTTGTTTCATTTTGTTTCCATTGGGGTATTAATCCATCCCAGAGTAGGAAAGAGAGAACAGCGCCTGCGAGAAACAGGAGTGATGAACTCGTGTGAGTTCAGCATGACAGCCTCTTGACGGGCCTCAGAGTCTGTCCTGTGACCACGGACCTGATTATGTATGCGAGTTAATGTGAGAACAACAACAGAAGTAGTATATACCATGCTAATTTGCTGTAGGAGTACTTTCTTGAGCTCCCCAATCGACAAAATATTTTTGGATAACTTGGACAACTGTCAGAATAATTTGGGACTTTCGTGTTTTAAAATTAATCGTATCATACATACAAAAACGTCACAGCTTTTCTGAACGATAACACTGATGCTGGAAGGCTGCGACTTTTGCCGTTTATTGGTACGTGGCACCGTCTAGAGCGGCTTTCTTTCTTGTGTTGGGCGGGAGTCGACGCGGCCGTTTCTTTTATGAGTGTTTCTTATCTAGTCGCCTAATTTCAGATGTCTTCCTTACACCCAAATTCGTTTTTTTCCGAGATTTTGAGCTGTAGTCTTTCTTGACAGAAATAATATTTTTTTAATCCGGACCCGCAGCACTCTGTATAGGTTTTAGAATATTGACAGATTTTACAATTGAGAGATGGTGTACCCTAAACTATCTTCAGTATACAGGAACCGCAATCGCTTGCCGCCCAACCCGAAAATCCTAAGGTATGAACCCCAGCTTCTTACGAGCGTCTCCTGCCGTCTCCCTTTTAAATATTTGTTGACATTGGGATATCATGTATCTCCGCCGTGGGCTTGTGCGGAAATGCCTTCCCGAAAAACTGACTCTAATGTTTGCAGTACAAATGATATGTGCTCGCGTATAAGAGGTGCCACCCGGATAGAGGCGTTGCTTACCAGTGAAGGAAGCAGGATTTGGCTACCGGGGGGGGAGTGCACCTCGAATTTCGACAAGCAATGGGTGTGACTCGCTGACCTCCCCCCCCCCCCCCACGCCGCCGGAAGGCGGTAATAATGTTGGTTGTGTATGATGAGTGGTACGCAGGAGACCAGGTTTTGGAGACGAAGAGCGAACTTCGAGGGGTACACAGCTAGTATTGCCCACACCGGTCATGTTGTTGTGTTCTGGACAGCAATAGGTTGGAATTGTTTCCGCCATTCACACTGGTCAGAGTGCGCATCAAATTGCTTCGCGCAGCCGACAACCCTATCACTACTGGCGCCGTATCATACAGTAGTAGTGGTACCGGCCGTCTGATTAGAAACCGAGCTACGGATATGGTTTCGGGCGTACTTATACCAAGGTAAGTATGTACATATTTCTGGATGAAATGTGTTTCCTTCACACATAATGTTTTGGCTAAGTTTTTCGTGGGGCTCATTCTTTTGAGGGGGTGGTTGACGTAGCAGGTCCAAACTATCTCTAGGTTTTATCATTTGTTTTGGTCGTGCTTTCCCTCTACCTACGAGTAAAACCGTTGCAGTTTCCGTGCGCGGAATGATGATGGGTCAGGGTCAGCATCACCCCTTGATGTGTGGTTGGCTCTCGTTCTGTTGGAGCCTGTAGTGCTGGATGTTGTCGATCCTCTCTTGTTTGCGCGTGTTCCCTGTCGGCCAGGTCCGCGTGAGGAACCTCACCTACCAGCAGCCCTTTTCTCCTGTCACCCTCGCCATTCACACCAAGGTGAGTTTTCTTTCAAGATTCGACGTGCATGCGTGGCATTGCCCAATCTTCTGCCGGTTTATGGTTTACCCCCGCCTTGTACTGTACACCAGAACAAGAACGCATGCATTTTAACTTATTGGCTTGTAGCTGGAGGAAACGTGACTATAAAATGATTTCGCGCGTCCGTGGTCTTGGGTTGCGCTTTCTGAGACAAACAGTTCTGACCAGTTGAGCTCCTCAAGTGAGCAAATACCGGTTTGTCAATATATATACCAGGTATGTGTTACCCCCATGCATTATTGATACGTATCCCAAATGTTCCGCTGCTGCTGCTGCTCTGTTGGCGTGCTCGCAGGAATTATCTCTGTTCAAGGAGGGTCTCGCTGCTAACCTGGGGGTCAAGTTGATTGCTGAGACAGGCGACCTATCTGCCCTCGTGGTAAGCTCAGAACACGTGCTACGACAGAGGTATTAAATCGCACCATTCTAAGTCATGCCACGGTAGGGGTGCGCCTTTTCGTTCCTGATCTCCTCTCATCAGGAGCTCAATTTCTCAACCGAAATTTAACTCTACAGACGTTCATTCACGCAACCCCATCGGACATTCTTACCCGCTAGTCCGAAAACAGTTACCAGAGGTTTGCCCTCCAAAAGTATTATACCAACGGGTAGTGTGAGGAACTAAGCCGGTCAGAAACTGTTGGCCGAAAACGTGCAACCCCTACACCGTGGGATGACGTTTCGGCTTAACTATGTTCTCAAAGACGGAGCTCCTTAACCCAAATGAAGCCGGAATTCTAGTCCTAGTTTGCAATTATATTCGATGTGTTCCAAGGCAACGGCGTGGTCTTTCTATCGTGTCAATTCAGCTCCCCATACTTCTTAACGTTGGGCTTTAGAAAAGTTTCTGCGCTTTTAGCATGGGGAGCTCAGTATCTCACCCGAAACACTATGCCTCGCAAATCAAAGGACGAGTGCTATAAGTGCTACGATAGAGGACCAAGGCTGCGGTCGAGGGGAAAAGAAGATCCCGTATCTTCTTCGCCGAGTTTATTAGAAGGCTCGCGCGCGTGGCTCAGTTCCTGCCGCCAAAAGGTGTTTTGTGTCGTTTTCATTGACGGAGTTTAACAGAAACAAAGTCATGGCGGCGGCGCACATCGTGAACCCGACAAGAAAAAACAGGGAGTAGCTGGAAAAATGGAAGCTCTAAAACGGATCCCGCTACCGTTTATCCTTGTGTGTAGGTTCAACACGGACGATCGCAAAAGGCTAGAAATTGCCGAACGGCTAAGTACGCTACGCGTACTGTTGATATAGCAAGGATTAAAAAATCACGGGAAAATAAGGGGGGGGGGGGATGTGATGCAACGTTGAAAAGTACTCTGTAGGGAAAACGAGGAAGGGTTAGAATAGCAAGAATAGCAGGGCGCGGGGGGGCAGGGTTCCTAGTCATGAGGTACTTGTGGGATACTATAGAAATTAAGGCTACGGTAGGGGGGTTAAATTTTGGATCTCGTTTATCCGCAGCCCTGAGCAACCCACTCGCGTGAATGGCCAGAAATTGACGTTTAATCATAAGCTCGTGAGTTTTCTCGGTTGCGACACTTGCCCGACATATAAATGATATTTCTTTAGGATGTGCCATCAAGGTCTCATCGGTTCGTTTTAGAAGGTGAACATTTGGGCTACTCACGCGGTAATCATAATGGAGGTCCTTCCCTTACACTAGCATGCATCTTGGATTTAAACATCGACACGAGGGTCGACGAAAGTATATGGATAAGGGCACCAGGGGACCGAGGAACCCCGCCCTGCCGTTCATGTTGTAGCTTTGCCGAAAACGCTACCTCCTCTGTCGTGCCGTAGCATTCTTCAGAGGAGGCAGCAGGTTTAGTTCAGACTGTTGGTAACTGGCGGGACCCTTCAAGCAAGTAACGACCCACTCCCATATAACCGTGAGGTAATTTTGTTCTAGAATAATGTTTGTTGTAGTTTGTTGGCCATCCCCAATTGTTCGACTGATGCCGCAGACATTTATTTATCAAATCCAGTTTTGGGTTGTGAAGTTTATAGAGCTCAACGAGTGAAAAGCTTTCGGAAATGTTGGAACCGAAGGGTAACACGCGTCTCCACACGAACATGCATATTTTTATTGTAAACGTTGCGTGTGTCGACGAGCAGGAGGAGATACTCGCCCAGGACCAAGTCGCTTCGGACTTGTGTGGGTTTGCAATCGGCGAGGAGGTCATCATGCCTGGAGGAGAGGGACGATACAGCTTGATCGTGGACGAAGAATTCTGCGGAGATAACCCCAGGTTTACCCTCGCCAGTATGCTCGGTGAGTTAATAGGAAGACCACACTTATGGCAAGCCTACGGTTTTTGGGACAATTTGCTTTAACGTGTAGGGGATGAGCGTCCCTGACGTAAATACGTAAACAGCTTGATCGCGGATGAGGAGATCAGAAAGAAAAGAGGTCCAAGGAGAAACCCGCACACTTACCCTCGCCAGCTTGGCCAGGTGAGGATTTTCGTCTATGTCAATGCCAAGTGGCTTACCGAATCAATATTATCGTGGATGAGGACATCGTATTTGATAACGTCCAGCTTCATCGTAGACGATGAGGTGTTGACGCTCAAACGGTACAGGTAGAAAGGTACAGCTTGATCGCGGACGATGGGTTCCGCGGGAATGTACCGGAATCCGCTCGCCATGCTCGATGAATGTACAAAAAGTGCAAAGAAGAAAACTAAGACCACACTAACTCCTTCCAAGTAGCTTACTAAATATCAGGGTGCATCGCTAGACGGGTTAACCCCGGTAAACATTTTCGCCACGGCTTCAACGGACAAAATGCTTGAATGGTTGTCGGATTATAGTTTGTTGTGCAAATGACGCGTGTGGTATGTAGAGGTATAGAGGTAACATTTATTAACCGAAACATTTTCTGAATGACAGGGCATCTTAACCCACAATCGTCGCACTATAAAAAAAATATATATGTAACATTCGCAGGAGTATTCAAGTTGTATACCTTGGCCATGGTATTTTTCATTGGGTAGAGCACAAAAACTGTTTTCCCTACACCAGAGTTTGGTCCCAAGAGGTAGGGAGCTCCTCAGAAACAAATCGAGTTCCTTGAGCCAAAGTCGTCGGAATTTAATTATTGAACAATATTCAAGGAGGTTTGTATATCTAGGCCATGGTTTTGTTCATCGGGTTGCATTTTCGGTTTCTTCGATATACGTGTTACGGTGAGGCAGAGAGCTCCTCAAGCGAGGACCCTCATAAACAAAACGGTGCACCTTCAGCGTGGCGTTTGTCATATGACGTGGTGTTTTCGGACCGTGGTAGAAGAGGTGCACCATTATTTCACGGAGGCTCGTCAGTTGAGGAGCTCCATACCATTAGTAAGTCACTCTAAACCTGTGTTTTGTTTAGTAAAACTGCAAGGAAGGGCAACCGCCCGACCAACAAGGCCACGACAACCGAACCCTAAAAATAGCAGGACCAAGGCATCCAAAAACCAACATCGCAAAATCTTGAACGTCATTCCGACGACGAACTTGATGTAAAGAGGGAGCCGCCCGGAATTCAGAAAACGAAATGGCCTCGACGATTTGCCTCCTCGATCGTAGCACACACTCGTGGTAGGCGACGGGTTTGTTCATCGGGGCTTCCCCTTCAGTTTAGTCAAAATCAGACAGTTTGGAGTCGACGTACGGAGCCCCTCAAGTGAAGAGCCTCATAAACAAAATGGTTGGTGCACCTGTTCAGAGTAGCATGCGCCCGATGGGTTTTGTACCCTTGTCGCTGTTGCCTTGCCTGACTTGCATCGGTCAGAGTGCCCAACGATAGCCTTGTCTCGTCTCATTCGAAGGCGGAAGCTGATTTTCATCTCTGCAAAGTAGAAGGGTTAGTATCAATACATTTTGATCGTTGGGTAACCTCGAAACAGCTACAACAGTTAGCATCTACGTTTAGATATGTTATCCGGTCAGATGGCTAAATTGAACAACGGCGGTAAAGCAGGCTTGATGTTTCCTGCCTAACGCTATGACTTTCGCGCTGTTGCCGTTGCCGTGTTTTCCTTCGTACCCACCAGTCAACACCAACGACGCGTTTGTGGGCGTCGGCGATCTGGCCATCAGCTACTACAGCTCGTCCAAGGTTTACCCGCCTGCCTTCGATGCCGGTGAGACTATACTAAGGCTGTTTTATTTTGTTGCAGGTTCTGATTGTCGATGTAATATGATAGCTATCATAGAACAGACGCGGGCTACGAAAGTGGTAGTCCTTTCAACTTAGACAATATGTGCCTCGCCAACCGATTCACGGCGCTTCGTTGGTGCACGCGACCTTCGCCTGGTCGTATAGAAAACTGGACGTGCGTCGTCGCGGCAATGTGTGGATGCCAGGGTCTGTGTCATTATGGCTACGGGAATGCATGACATACACTTGCACGTTTTGGGCCGGAATATTATGACCGGCTGAGCTCATGAAGTGAGGCACTACCGGTTGGTATTATACATTTTACGAGAATGTTGTTTCAGGACTAACGCATACAAACGTTGGTTGGGTTGCACGAACGGAAATCTTTAATGTTATGGTTCGGGTGATATATCGAGCTCCTGATGAGCTTAGGAACAAAAGGGCGCATCTCTACCATGACATGACTCCGTAGCGTTGGTCACGAGGGGGATACCCCGGTGTTCATAGTAGGGGGGGTATATACTTATGTCGGCAATGAGCTGAACAAGTAGCACCGGGTTCCCTCTTCCCCCCCTGTGGACGTGCTTGTATTATCCTGAATCAACGCCACCTCCCTTTCTCCCTCCAAGTGTATTCCTCGCAATGTATGTGCATGTAGTGATAAGAACTAGCCCCAATGACTGCTCTGGTGCATTATCGGTTTCCCTGCCCCCTCACAATGTATGCCTGCCAATTTATGTGCAGGGACTGAGGAGAACAATGAGCTGTGCACCCACATGCCGGGCCCAGTGTGCGACGCCACATCCGGCAACGAGGAGGCTGGGCCGGGAGAGGGGTACATCCACATTCACCGCGGAATCCACGGAAATGGAGACCTCTCGGCTGCTGCCTACGACTGGAACAACCCTGTTGCCGAGATCTACATTGCCAAGCCTACGCACGTTTAAGGAAAGGGGTCGCACATAAGCCACGTCATTCTTGTCAACACCTGTTCAGTTTTATCCGATCCGTCGTATTTTAATGTCCACCAATTTAGGCGGTGGGCGTTGCCCCGCATAAACCAATACACAAGTAAGCGAACAGTGGTGGAAGTATAGGCCGGTTGCCCCGCTTGTCTAGCGGCTAACATCGGTTGCCGCCGAGGTTGGAATCAGTGGTTTAACTCTCGGTATGGCGACTTTATTTCTAGTGATGCAACGTCCGAGAGCGCTTTATAGCGTGCGTGGATAGGCACAATTCGACGCGACTCGACGAGGGAAGAAAGTGCTGTATACCTCTTTTCGAGATAAAAATGAAGGCGCGTACCGTAGTGGGGAGGGCGGGAAGAAGATCCTGCGTGGTAATCCCGGATCTGGTTTACGTCTAAGGAAGAAGTAGAAGGAATGATTGCGAAGATAATAGATGGGATATACAACAAAATGTATACAATAGAGTAGATACGAGTAGTATAATAATGTAGATGAGCAGTGCCAGTAAATACCAGTACCGGTCATGTTTTTGGCGTCCGTATTGGGCTTAGGTCTCGGAATGAACAAATCAAAAAGTGAAATCCATATGGTCACCGCGCATCCTATGGAGTACAGGTAGGCGGACAGCTCTTGGCCGCTGACTACATCTAGAGGAACCCCGTTGCCACATGTCGCCGTCGTAGTCTGTTTTCCCTAGAAAGGGTGGTGGGAGCCGAATGAATACGCGAAAGAAGGTCGTATAGATGAGCCGTACCATCAGATATCGGTACGGTTTGGTAAAGGTGTCATGCATGTGGTCCCCGCGGATTTCATTGAGTAACCGGGGAGCTTTCGGGCGCTGAGTACGATTGGACGAACCGTGTAGTGGCTGGGATGTACGTAGTCGTTATAATTGTCAGAATGTATGGTCAATGTGTCATGCATGGGGTCACCGCGGATGTCATGGAGTAGTCGAGGAGATTTCGGGCGCGGGGTACGATTGGACGAACCGTATGGTTGCTGGGATGTCATACCACGTACGCCCATACCTCGTTTGCTCGTGGGCTCCCAGCGTATATATGAAGCAACTCTCCCAGCACCAATCAAATGCCGACGAAAATACCGTTATAATTGGGCCGTTCTGTTCGGCTGAACAAGGGTAACTGTTTTGGGACTTGTTCTTTCTCTTGTTGTTTTTTTCGGGCAGGGTGGGAACGCTAAAAAACTATTCGATTGAATAATCAATCAGCTGCAAGCAAAACATTATTCCGTTCCATGCTCCATGCGTTCCAGCGCCTTTTTGGTATATGTAGTCGAAACGCCCTGAGGACACTCAGCAGTTTAGGGAGAACCTCTTTCGTGCCACACACCACCGGTCATGTTATCGCCGCGGTGTTGGTGTGTTTGCTCGGGATGCTGGAAGCGCTTCCTATCTGGTCATATTTTGTATTTGGACAAGAGCTCACTTAGTCGAGGGTGGCTGCGCCATTCAATTTGTCACACAGAATGTTGCCTGTTGGACTTTGGCAAGCTACAGCTATCGCGGCGAAGCAAAACACACCGCCCCGATAAAGATAACCTATATGGTGTGAGGGGGGGGGGGTACAGCCATTCTCTCTATCGGGCTTGGACCACCGACGTAAGCCGTCCTGCAACCCACTTCAAACCCGACTGTAGTTTATCTAATCATTCCATGGAGAAGGTGCATTTCGCGTAAACCAAAGCCCAAAAGCTTGTGACTTACGACTAAATAGAGCAGGAACGACACGCCCCAACCCCTCCGCCCCCCCCCCGTACTGTAGGTGTGGTCGGCTCTACTTTGATGTCGTGCGTTTGAACTGCCGGAACCAGACATACGGTGTATGGTGTGTTGGTACAGTAGTCCGCATTAGAGACGAGGGCCTCTATTTTGGTCGGATCTGTACACGGTTGTATTGAAAGAACCAACGTATCAGGCCACAGGCTGCTTGGGTCAAAAACGGTGCTTCGAGTAAAAATGAAACCTCGCGTTCTTTTTGGCTTTGTTTTCTCTCTATTTTGCTTTAGTTATATCCTTTGAGGCAGTAAGGACAAGGCTAAAATCGGATGAAGTTTCAGTACCACCAATAAATAATATATGTAACGCAAACAAGTTGTATGGTGATCGTATAACCCATTAGACTGTATGCCCACAATTTCTCGCTTTCAACTTTTGAAAATCTTGTTTTGAACGTGGTTTTCTCGAAATCGGCAAATTAAATACATTTAGGGTCGTTTTTATCGAAGGACCAAATTTCCAAACTTTGGAAAAATGTAATAAAAATGGCCGCTTTCCATCTTTCTCGAAATCTGACCTACAGGTTATTACTAAAGGCAAAATAGAAAGAAAAAAAACGAAGAGAACGCAAAATTTCGTTTTTACTCAAAGCACCGTTTGACCCAAGCACCGTGTGGCCTGATACCTTGGATTTTTCAGTTCAACTATCTACAGATCCGACAAAAAAAAAGAGGCCCTTCTCAAGTGCGGACTACTGTAGACGTTCTTTAGCGGTCGTCGATAGTACTGCGCACGATCAGCAGTGCCCAGTAAAGTTTTCGCCGCCTCCTTAGTTTCTTTGTGATGCTTGGGATCACGAGCTCGTCGACACCAGCCGTTGTGTGGCTGTCGTTCTGATGCTGTTTGCTTCAGATAGAGAAACAAGCCTGTCTGCCATTCTTCGCAGCAGACTAGATATGCACCATTGCTCAACCACGAATGGCTACACGTGCTGTTAACATAATATCATAAGTGTCGCTCGCTGACCCTTTGAGTGTCGGAGTCACCGTGTGCTAGACTAAAGGAAGAAAATATATACTTCCGTCCAACCGTGAGATCGACGATTTCGGCGAACGAAACATTTACAAATAACCGTCGTGTGATATGGTACTTCGTTCGCGTGTTAATGTATCGTGGGCTTGCTGCCGACAATAGCGCGATACTACGATAATTGATGTTGAAGAGTAGTGGCCGTCTTTTCTACTGTTGCGCTCAGGATAGAGGTACACATCATTATGCACAATAATAGGTGTTTGTCGCCTAAGGCGTACAAGTATCTGGAAGCAAGCTACAACGATTGACAAATAAACACCTTTAATTTTATGTAGTGAGTGGTCCGTGTAAACGTTGCAGCTTCCGAAGCTTTCTTTCGCAATCTTTT
>JBBMKB010071000.1:0-14139 GCA_037833945.1 Alaria marginata | reverse complement strand
AGGGTTAGCCCTAACCGTGATATCGCGTGGACTGCAGTTAAGTGTTGCAGTCCATGGACTGTAAATAGTTGGGTCCGCGATGTGCGGGGGTTTCCCGAAAAGGAGGGGGATTCCAGGAGCGAAAAGTGATTAAAGGAAGTGATAAATCGTAGAGGTAAAAGGATGCGGTACTGTGTCCATATACAACCGGGTACCCGGGTACCCGTACCTGGGTACCGGGTCCAAATACCCGGCAGGTATTATTGGGTAGTGAGAAGTGACTAATAATAGTCCGGGTATTTTTACCCGCCGTGTATTTTACCCGCCGGGTATTTGTGCGTAGTAATAGACGAACGGCGTAAGATCATAATATGCCCGCATGGCATGCACAATCGAACCTGAGGTGTCTTTTCAGCCAAAAAAAAAATGGGGAGGAGCAGCAGCGCGGTGCAGGGCACGGCGACAAAGTTCAAAGTTCAGCTGAAAAGGATATCGTATGATCCACCTGTGGTATATAAGCCAGTGTAGAGATACTCGTGGCAAAGGGGTATGGGGAGATAGATGTACCAGGTAACTCTCTTATCAGAATTACACGCTCTGTGGTGGCGGCAGCGATGATCAACATATTCTGTAGATCCTCCGGTGATATCATAGGAATAGGAAGGGCGTGCTTCTCAAGCGGGACCTTGTTACCGGTACCATAGGTCTTGCTCGAGCGTTGATACAGCAGACTGCTGCTACTGCTGTGCGATGCATGGTGTGGCGATGTTCTGGGTGATCACTCAACTGCTGTATACCCATACCCTGTCCGTCCTCTGTCCTACGTATTATATGGACACGTGGGTCGAAGGTTGAATCGCCCAAAAGATTAACGTTGTCTGTATATCTCAGTGTATTCCTGTCACCACCATCTCGACGCGCGGTCCCGCAGATGTCCAAAACCCAAAGACGAACCAGCCGAAAACAATCTGGAAGCTGTGCCAAGAGCACGGGCGATACAGCAGTAGCAGTGGCCTGCTCGGCGATCTAAATGATATGTGTACGAGCGGTCGTGGCTAGCCGTGACATAACAATCGATGGTACGGAGCAAGCGGCCCAGTTTTCGACCCCAAGTATCTCTCGTACTCTACGCGTCGTAGATCATAATCATAGGCAGCAGTGGCGGAAACCCGGAGATCGATAGCGTCTTTCTGGTATCAAGCTGCGCCTATGTAACTATTTTATAAAAAATGAAAAAAGTACAAAGGCTGCGGGAGTGCATGGTGGAGGGTCGTACCAGGTAGGTTGGTAGGAGGGTGCGAGGATTGGGTAATACAACGAGGCAATCGACAGGAACAATGAGCAATGGGCACGCCCGTCGCTCCGTAACCCTACGAGTAGCAAGCCTAAAACCTTCACGAGGCAGAAGAAATCAGAACTCAGAAACCGTCTTCGGGAGGAGGAGGAGGGGGAGCCAGAGCACAGGAGATCGAGCGGCGGCATCAACACTCCAGCAACATGCAACACGACAGTAACAGCAGCAGTGCACACTGCACCTCTACGCTGCTGCAACCTAGTTGAGGTGCAATCTCTGTGGCAACAGCCTTACCTAGTTCGCGTAGTCTTCACAGCTGGGCTCGATGGAGGTGGACCCTTAGTTCCTGATACTCCGCTGGTCGATGAAGCAGAATCGGGGAAATATTCTTCGGCCGCAGCGCCGTCGTCAGACGTAGACCCCGAAGACTCCTCCATCCCTTTTCCAGCAGTGCCTCCTTCTTGCGCCGGTTGCCGGGGTGGGACTCTGAGGCGGGTCGAGGATGGCATTAGCGGTTGTATACGCTAATCAAAACGTGATACGGTATGCAATATGCACCTTCTTGCTGATTGCCTTTGCTAGACGAAGCAAATGCTAAAGCCTGGACTCATACTCCCCCATTCATAAAATACCAAAACACCTGGATTCACAATACGAATGTCATTCGGGCTGCCTGAACGAAACCGTCATTTCTGGAGTTGATTTTATGAAACTTGAAACCGACAACCGACAGCCCGGCATATTCCGACAACCCGGAATACATACCAAAACACAGAGAGCTGTTGCCACTCCTCCTATAGTCTACCCCCAGAGGCCACACGTCTCGGTGTCTTCTGTAGTCTCTAAGTAGCATGACAGTGATGGCAGCCAAAAAAGACGGTCGATGACGCAATGACGCAACCGTACTCAAGACTCCGGCACATCCGCCAGAAGGTAAGGTGCTTCGTACTCGTACATACCCGATCGTACACGATGTACTTCTCGTGCCAGTTGATAATTAACGATAATACTACTGTGATACTTGTACTCATATTATTGTACCCATTACGTAGTCACGGGTGTGCCCGCACAGCAGTGGTCGTGGCTCGCCTATAAAGGCAGCAGAGGCTACGCTCAAACCACGGGTTCGCTTTTGTCTCGGTATGCCTATATACGTATGGTTATATTGAGCGGTACCCTGGCATGCCGGACGTTCTCCCCCCGTGTATTGCGAGCAGGCCTCAAGCTCACCACGCATATAGTGTTTGTAAACACATAAATGCCTGAGTATATCGTACGCACAACTTGTTGTTATATGGAGGTAGTAAACCCCCCTTCAGAGACCAACTCGCGGTCTTGGGGACAAACTACTTGGAATTAGTGAGGGGTAATGCTTGCAGTTCCAAAAGGAAACTCTTCTGTTGAGGCGGTTTTGAGCTGAAGCTAGTGTGCTTCGTCCGCCGTCTCGAGGCGGTGGACGAAGCGATAGGGTTGGCATGTTGGTCTGCTGCCCAACGCGCCGTCAAGACGAATGGAATTGATAATCGGACAGGCAGAACTCCTGCGCATACGAGTGTTAATCCGGGGGCGCAAAGTTCGAAATTGACCTAATTCCGCTCCCTATCGTGTCGATCAAGGAACGGTCTACTGGAGTTTACAGGCAGCACACCGCCGTATCACGATTTGCTGCTACTGCTGTCACTCAGCTCCAAACGGTCGATGTCGAGTCAAATTAAGCCGGGTTTTTCACGAGTTGGGTCACTTTTCGCCGGTCGGGTCGACTCGACGTGATCCGATTCGACCGACGATATTTGAATGCTTCCTGATCCGACCACGACCCGACTTGTGAGATTTCGCGTGTGATTTGTAAAAAAAACACCCAAAAACATCAAAACCAGCCTAAAACCCTCTATAAAGCGTAATATTTTTGGTACTGTATCTGGTATGTTTGGTGGTTTGAGCCGGGTAAAGCCACCTCAGATTTCGAGCACCCCTTCCTGACCCGACCCTACTCGAACCGCGAGATTTTGAACACCTCCTGGCCCCACCCACAGGCCGGGTGATGACCCGTGAAAAGACCTAAAATTAAGGAAATATCTATTTTGCCGTCAGTACTACAGTACTACCGTAACATCGTACCTGGTACATGACGATCAATTAAGCTCCAAACGGTCTATTCCGAGTCAAATTTAATTTTGTGTAAACGTTGTATTTTACTGGCAGTATGATACGTCGTGCGACAATGCGACAATCAAAGTAAGCTCCTAACGATCACAAGCAAGCCTATCTCCTTGCTGTACCTCTGGCGACACGCGGTCAGATAGCGCGGAAGGAGGCGGAAGTGGTCAGGGTTGTAGATCAAGCACGGAGAAATAGCGATCGTCGACTGTTAGTCACGGGGGGCAAGCTCGACGCGGAGAACGAACTCGAGCAAGCCCTGCTCGAGCGAACGGTGAGTGAGGGATAACTTTAGTTTATCGCGCGCGCATGCTCAACCAATTATCTTTTTCTGCATCAGTGCTGTATCCCGAACGTCGTGCCTCATACGTAGGCATCAGTAGTGCTACCATGAGTCCATATTATGTCGCATACACACGCTGTGCAAAAGCAAAAAATACAACATAATGATGTATGCGCACAGTAATGCGAGTTTTGTTGCAGGTGGCGTACGGTTTCTCCAGCGCGACATGGGGTTGTCCCACGGCGTCTAGGGTATTCTGCAGCTTCTACAGAGCCAATGTCCTCAATAAAAGGGTCCGTGCTGTATGGTGAATGTTGGGTTTGGCTTCATGCTACTGTATCAATAGCTCGTTATCATGGGGGTGAACGCTGGGATTGGCTAAATGCTATCAATAGCTCGCTATCATGTCAAGGTTAGGGTCCACGTGAAGTACAATATTGTATAATACAACATTCAGTAAAGCTTGAACCGAGAGGCAGGTTCCGACCATGACTACGTATGCATTGTGTACCAGCACTTGTCGGGTATTTTACACATACCCTGGTACGCCTTTATTCACACATATTTGTGGCAACAGACCCTTAAGGACCGGAGCTCAGCAGCTGCAGAGAGTTTGTCGAAGGCTAGCCCTCTCTTGGAGGAGGCCAGCAACGCAAGACGGATAGACTTGCTTGCTGCTAGCCCACCCTTCATAGTCAAGCTGGAACAGGCCTTGGCTACCGTTGCGACTGTGGATCGTGCAACTGTTCCGGGGTCGCCCGGTGCGCATACAAGGTTAGTTACAGCTGCGTTCGTCGTCATTTTTGTAGCAGAATGTGCCCATTTTATGACGTACTAAGGGGTACGTACTGACCCTAGTACTGTAGAGGAGATGCTTGTTTTTTCCCCCCCCAACAGCAAAACAGTCTCGTCGTTCATATCGTCCAGTAGTTGCTAGAATAGTGACACATAGTAAGCCAAATGTACTTGTCCTTTGGATACTCCAGTTTCTATGCATACCAGTAGTAGTGTCTATTGGCACCTGGTATATCATGTGGACTCTACGGGTATCAAGGGGGGCACGCTGTAGTTGAACTTTAAGCAGGGACACCAATCAGATAGGAGTCCCGAGTGGCGTGTAACCACACAGAAGACACGGACGCCATATTCGTGGTTATGGAAGAAACACATGCAACATCAGTAACACGCGCCATTAAATCCATCGGTGATGGCGCAAAGGCGGCCACCCTCAAACACGAAAACAGAGGCAGAATATATTTGCTATAGCTGCTCACAAGAAACCTATTCTGCGATGAACCTCCCCGCTTCAAAACTGCCCTCTCCGACGGCAGATGGAGGAGTTCGCTGAAACGGCTCATGAAAGATGCGTCCGACAGCATAGACCGCTACAAGGACCTCGCCGGCCATGATGGTGAGACCAGCAAGGAGGTCGAAAGCGAACTCGCCCTGGCTGCCGCTTCTGCGCGACGCCTTTCAACCCACGTTAACGCTTGGAGCACCCTCCAACTCGCGCTCGAACTCGAACGCATATGGCTTCAAGCCGTCCTCACCGTGGCGAAAGACGACGCCAAGTTTCAAGTGGTTGTGGAGAAATGGCGGGAGTCGCGCAAAGCTCTCGAATCCTGTGCCGAGGCTGCCGGTGACGCGGCGTTTATCGAAGAGGCGGAGCATCATACCGTGGCGGCGAAGATTCGAGATTGTCAGCTTCGAGCGGGTGTTGGGCCGAAGACTAAAAAATCGAACTGGCGAAGGCGATGGGATGAAAAGCAATTGTGCGAAGAACTGAGGCACATAGAGCGCAAACTGGCTCCGATGGCGAGTCCAGCTTATCTGAAAGCTAGGTCAGTGCGTGTATAACTTCGAGACGCTTAGTATATGGAGCACGAAGAACGGTTTTGGAGTTTTGGTAGTAGAAGCCTTAATGTCAGCTCTAGGGAAATGCGGTAAAGCGCCACTACACTGGGGAACATGGCGAGATATCCACCACAAGCCCTGAAGAGCGGACGACTAGTCGTTGCAACAAAGTCCCCGACTATGGTGCGCCCTCATACATTTTGTCAAAATCGAAAAGAGCGTGACGTTTCAAGCGCACGCAAAAATAGCTTGTGAAACAGCGGACAATCGGGATTGCAAGCACGCTCGTTGACCACTTGTTTTTAAGAGCTCCCCTCTTCGACACAGTGCCAGTTGTTCTACTGTTTGACTTCGAATTAAAGATATCCCCAATGTACCTGTAGCAAGATCTGAAGCTAGACTCCCGCAACTCCTCACTATCCTTTATTTTCCTGCACGTTGTTTCTAGCTTCCTGAACCCTGACTGCTTCCCAGCTTCTCATCGCGACACAGCCGTTCCACGAATTGCCACAACCCCGCTTTGGTCCTCGTCTCGAAAGAGATGCATAGTCGATGGTAAACTTACCACTGTAAGGCAAGCAACAAATTAGTGCTCCCCCTCCCCCCCCCCTCCTTGGTCTTCGTCAATCCGAGCTATCGTCAATTAGGCCGCCATTCCCTCTAAACTTACGCTAAAAAATGGCTTGCTGGAGCTTATCCCCGACGAAAGCGTCCTTGCAGCCAGGTTTCCAATACTTCACCCATATAACCCCGTACACTCTTGGTCGCACCAGGTACAACGTCCTACTAGGAACGTGTGCGGAAGCCGGGGCCTGGACGGTGGCGGTCGCTGCCTACCGATCCATGACTAGCCGAGGTATCATCACGAAGGACTGCACAGAAGCCTGCAACTCCAGCCGTCCTTTCTCGCAAGGACGTTTTTCGCTTGAACGCGTGTTCCAACACCTTCTACGCGCCGCCACAAACGCGTCCCCCCCTCGACCACACGCAGCCGTGCTCGTGCTTCGAGAAATGAGGTCGATAGGCGAGGAACCTTCCGCTATCCACTACAACATTGTCATCAGCGCGTGCGCTCGTGCCGCCGCGGTCGACGCTGCATCTACCTCTGTGCTACTCCCCTCGGAAAACGCCTCAATTTTACCTCTTTTGGAGAATACGGAGCCAAGCGATTCTGGCGGTCAGCGGTGCTTGCTCCGGCTACCGGAAGACGTCGACGAAAAATTGTCCCAGGGGGGGAGTGGGGTAGAGAAGGAGGACGAGGTGGGACAGGGTGAGCAGGGCGGTCTGTGCCACGACCAAAAAAGCGTGAGGCGGGTCGCACCTTTATTGTCAGCACCGACCAACGATCTCGCCCGCGAGGGAGACAGGGTAGAGAAGAAGGACGAGATGGGACAGGGTGAACGGAACAATTTATGCCACGAAAAAAACAGCGTGGGGCAAGTCGTATCATCACTCTTAGCACCGACCGACGACGACGAGAGAGGGGCGGATACGGCCTCCTTGGGATGGACCCCTGCGAGCGCATGCACTGGTAACTCAGCTGTTAACGGCCAATCTCTGTTTTCCACTCCGGGCCCTTTGTTGGCGTGCAGGGACCCTGCAACCGCCGAGGGGGCATGGCGGCTCGCCTTGAGAGTCGTCGGAGACATGCGCGGAAGGGGGGTGGCACCGACTAAGGGCACTTACGAAGGGGTGGTTGAGTGTTGCCGCTATGCAGGGACAGCGGCTTCGTGTGAAACCGGCCTCGGAATGGAAGGAGAACGGGGCTCTACCCCGGCGAGCGTCTACGCGGCGCTGAAAGAGGCCGGTATCCCGACGCGGTTCTGCTATCAGGCTGGACTGAGGAATGCCTTAAGAGGAGGAAGGCGTTTTCCTGAGTATAGCGAAATGCATCGATAGCACAAACCAAGCGATCGACTGGGGTACAGTCCTTGTTATCGCACAGCTTAAGTGGCGTTCATGTTTACATGAGGCGTCTCGCCAACGCTTGAAATAGCTTGCAAATTATCAAGCTACAAAGTCCAAAAGCGACGAGGGAATTTAAGTTTGGCTTTAGAGCCACACGAGAAGACGAATGGCGTGGTACTGTTGTTGCATTGCTTGATCTTCAAGGTATGTTTTTTTTGCCCCGAACGCAGACGTTGAATGGTAATGTTGCACGCCTCCTGCAAATGCCGAGTTCACTCCTGCACCAACTTTGAACACTGACGAGCGTAGAAGAAAGCACGACACGGGGCTTCGCGTTGTGCTTGTAATAAACGCGCATACACTCTTACCCACAGCTAAACTATACCACTACCCCCGTCGATTGGCTGAACTTGATTTACGCAAGGGAGGTGGGCCGGAACATACTGGGCAATACTTGTTTTATCGTAGCGATTTTCACGGCGCGAGATTTCGCCTCGTGTGTAAGGTAGCGGGCATATTGTCTAAACGCCTCGCGTTGAACCGGACTAACTGTCCCGCAGTAACGTCGAATCGGCTGTTGCGCCTTGTTACGCACTTCTACAGGGCCTGACTTGCCGCGCCTAACCCTTTCGCCACTACCACAATGGTCTCACGCTTATTCGAAGTAAGCATGTTCCCAAAAAGGTGGGTGGGGGGCTCTGAAGGGGTTAGCGAATGCTCCCAGTGACCCCTTTCTGGGCTCAAGAAACGGCGAGCTCCTGCGTAGGCGTTTCGTGTAGCTAAGGCCAAGCAGCGCCGAAAACATATATCCGGCCTATGCGGAAGACCAAATTGGCGCCCACCCAACCATGGATATTCCAGTCGTAAAACGCAGGATCGCCTACAAGTGCCCGGTCACTTCAACGAACGATGACCCTCGCCTTCGGCCCGTCCGATGGTATTCTCGTAGCTGCATAGTTCGCAGGCACGCGACGACAGAAATAAATAAACAGGAACAGCGGCGAGGCACCACGTTGGCGGAGACAAAAGGGCGCAAGCGAACACATCGTATGCACGGCAGACGTTTTTTTTTCCTTGGTTTGCTTCATACACAGAGAGTGCATTGCATGACTACGCACGTATTGCGCTGCAAAACGGCAGATTGGCGGCATCGAGGGCCTTGTTAATCGCGCACAGGACTGCCGCACACAGGTTCCCAATCTTGGCGCCGCAAAGCCAATTGTGAGCGCTTGAAGCACGGAATCGATCTATACCCTAACCAATCGCGATCGCTGCTGCAGCAAAACACGTAGTGTTGTGCAGCTCGCCATATTGTTCGAGTATTAGCCCGTTCTACCTCTCGCTGGGGATACGATTGTATTCGTTTCGGAGATAATGAGATAACCATTGTCCAAAACTTAAAACCATGCAACGCGGCTCCCGCGCTGTGTTTGGCGCGGGTTCATCTCGGCGATAACCTAACATGATGTATCCTCCCCTTGTCTCTACCGCCACCAGACAGCACCGCTAAATCACCACCCGACGAGCGAGAGGCTCGGGAACACGATCAATACAGACTAAATCTACCGTAGGAGGAGACCTTTAAGGGTGTTTGTCTTCAGCGGCCGAGGACCTGTCGCGCAGGTGGCTGTCCTGTAGCTTTGCAAGTCTTAAAAGCTTTACAGTAGTAGTGCTTCACTGTTTCGGGAACTACGCCGCCATCGAAAAACTGTTTGTTTGCTCTACTCGGAAGTTAAAAGGGGCTACCCTCCCTGCCGTGGCCTTGGTCCACACATCAAAAACATGGAAGGCATGTTTCGTTGCGGCGACGCTTACGTTTGTCGGAAAGAGGACGCCATGTGGTGAAACGGCGCGTCTATGCCTTTCGCCCCCGCCGCAGACGTTTCGAAGTAGTCTAGTCCATTCTGCTGTGCGAAACGATATCCCTCCTGCAGGAGCGCCCACACGAAATTTAACAAAAACAAAATTAGGAAAAAAATAAAATAAAACGATCAGGAAACAAAAAAACATGATGCAAAACAATGCAGGCGCGAATGGGGGCACATGCTTCAGGGGCAAGCGCAGGAAACTTAAGCAGTACAGGGTTCTTCGACTCCATCGAAAATAAAAAAAAATCCATGGGTCGGTGTCTTTGGCCCGTGCTTCGTGCGTAATGCGTGTGCCTCATATCCCGAGTAGACGGGTCGCTGGAGAAACCCGTGGCGTATAAACATGGCCACTCTTAAGGTAGCGAGTGCCTGATATTAGTATCTTGCTTTGACACTATGGATCCTTTTTTAAACCGCACCCACGTTCTTGGGGGATAAACGACTTGGAATTAGTGTGGTGTATTGTTTGCAGTGGTCAAAGAGTTAACTGCGGGCTGTATCGTTTAGTGTTGCTTCTGAAATTCACCGTCCGAGAAATACATTCTATCTCTGCCTCGCGGTTCGATCGCGAATGTTCGCGTTCGACAATCGCGCACTGAACCGCACTTACACAATACGTAGTACGGTAGTGTTGAGCTTCGCTCTACTTTTGTTAAGGCCCCGTTCTGCTAGCAGCGGCCAACGGGGCTCGGAATCGCGTATCAAACAGTTCTTCAGCTCCAATCGGAACGAGCTGGACCAAACGCTGTGATGGACTATGACCGTCGTCTGTTGTTGATTGTATAGCCCTATCCACCCCACTAGCCTGTTGAGCCACCCGGCGGGATTCCACAAACTCGAAAGTATGTACCAGGGTATAGTGTGTTGGTTATATAGCACTACCCACTATTATAGCCTATACTGTCACATCAGCTTCGTCGTCCTTAACCTGGACATTTTTTTACCTGCGTGTCCACAACGGCCCTGGAATTAACGCCCCCTTCCCTCAAGTCCACCTTGTTCGCGATCAAAACCCCCGGAAGGGGCGCAGTCGCATCCGGTAGCGCCGCTCGTACCCCCTGTATCCAGCGGCCACAGCTTTCGAAGGAGTCTCTGTTGCTCACGTCGAACACCACACACACGAAAGCGGCGTTCTCGTAGTAGGCCGCGCCCTGCAAAGGTTACCACAGAGGGCAGGGTTGAGGATGGCGTGTAAGCCCACTGGTGGCATGTATCATTAGTTACAGTAGCTGCCAGATATTTTGTTATATTTTTTTCCTGGGAGGTAATTTTCGACTTCAGAATTGTTGGAGCCTGTCGTGTGACCACGGACTAGGTTCTGGCAGTGAAATAATGTGACCACGTGGCGATGAATCAATGTGATAACAACAACATCAACAACAATATGCCCAAGCGTGTAAGCCATGTGGTTGGCACTGGAGCAGAGTTCTGGATATGGGCCTCGAGCTGCTGTTGCGGCAGGTTTGGTGGACATACGGAATGTATCCGGCGCACGCAACCGAAGGGCAGGCAGCTGTCCTAGCGAGCAACATCAGCGTCGAGTTTCTTGGAGGAATATCGATCTTGGTGCTAGCCTATTGATTGGAACAATAGGCAAGTAGCGAGTACGGCAGTTGGGTGAGTTCGCCCATCGCCCGTTTGCTCAGCTTGGATGATCACTCCATCATCGATCATCCAAAAGCTGATTGCACAATCGCCCACATAATAATGTTCGCCTTTGCCTGTCTTGGACTAAACTTTTTTGTAGCTCGATCGGGCTACGAAAAAACCTGTTCAAGCTTTTTGAAGAAGCACAGTCGGCTTAGGGACGAACCTGCTCAAGCTTATTGAAGACTCCTTGTCCCGGGCAATCGAAGAGAAAGAGCTCCACCACGCAGTCCGTATCGGGAACCTTCACCTGCTTAACTCCGAAGTCTACCCCAATGGTCTAAAAAGCGACGGCACCGTCGCCATCGGCCCACGGCATTGCAACAAGCAAAGGGGGGAGACGAAGGAATCGTGGTTTGGTCAGTGGACCTTCTGTTGGTGCGCGCACAGTCCACTTTTGAACAGTATATCAGAGGGTATTTTGTACCACACAGAAAAAAGGGCAAACGTCGGACGGGGACGGTTCGGACATTTGCGGAAGATTGCGCAAATGCTCCCTCTGTATACTTCATTCTCCGAGTATACTTCGAGTATATTTTGTATTGTAAGTGTTTGGTACTGCAAGTACTCGGAGTATTGCCAGTACTGATGGCCAATTCGCTGCGAGTATCAGAAGTATGAGCAGTACACGAACCCGAAATACTGCGAGTACACGCAGTAAGTATCGTATTACCTGCAGTACGTTCTATCGAAAATATTTTACTTTAACTCCCGGCAGATACTGGGAGCATCCATCTGTGAAAGATTGGACGACCAAAAAAAGGAGAGGGCTTCTCACCATGATGTAACTCTTGGGGTAGTCATGACCGCCACTCTTGAGCATCTGCACAACGGCTGTTTTCCCGACACACGCATCCCCAACGACCACAACCTTCGCTCGAAGCATCAGCGTCGTTCTGTGCGTCGTTTGCATGCTTCGGAGCCCACTCTGGAAAGGCGCAGAGGGCCCAGAAGGGGCAGGCGACCGTGGCCTGGTCGTCATGGTGCGGGTCCGTTGCTGTTGCTGCCCCCCGACGGTAGGATCGAAATTTGATTTTCGGTCACTTTTGGCTCAGCCTATGCTCTCGAGGTTGCTTCTTCGCGGCGAGATCTTGCGTTGTGCGCGCCCTAAGCGTGGCGACGGCAGCACCTCGAAACTTGTAACACAAGTTGAAAGGCCGCAGTACCAGGCCGCTGGTAGCTGGTACCAGGTGCCACAGCAGCGCAGGGACGGCGTGATATCTTTTCTGGGGTGATTGCGCCGCACTTTTAATGCGACACAGGATCCAGACGCGAGTCGCGGGCCGCACCACGCCCTACGACCGTATGGTTTGGAAATGTTGTCGTGACGAGTGCTGCGGCGTCCTGCGATATACCAGGTCAGAGCAAAGCCGCGTACAGGATCTGTACCACGCGCCTGAAAAGGTGCAAAATGGGGTTTCGTGAGACTTGGGAGGCCTACGAACGTACGTATTTTACGGTTTCATTTCCCCAAAACCCAAACGACGACGTGCGGGGCAATGCTGGGAGATGCGAGCGGGACTGTAAGATCCACGAAGCGCGCCAAGTGTCAGATTGCCGCTGAAAAGACAGCTCTTTCGCACAGCAAGGTTGTCTTGCCGTACTACAGTACAAGCCATGTTAAGGAAGGAACGATAAAAATGCGTCCCGAACTTCTGGATTGCCCTCGTCGTGTACAGCAGTAGCATTCGCGCCGCATTTTTTGGTCGGTGTTGTCGAAATCACGATATTTTAGGTAAGATCTCTTGTATCATGGTATCTTCGGGTCCAGCTGCTGTATCTTTGGGTCCAACGGAATACTCCTTTTGGGGCTATTAAGTATTAAGGCAGTCAAAGCCACACGGTGAGAACAGCTGCCAGGGCTGTCTCCCACCCTGACCCGACTGCTGCTCAAGATATATACCCTGGCCAAGAAGACTTTTGCGTTGGTTCATTTCAGCCTTCCTTGCAGTCGGTGTACGAGAACGGTCAGCTCTTTTCTCGGTACAGAATCATACAGAGCCGCCAGGCACTTTTGAAAGTTCGGCACAACAACAAAACACCAAGCACGAGGAAGGCGTGAACGCTAGAAATGGCTACCGATGCCTTCTCCTCGACGGCCCAGCACGAGGAAAGGTGGGTACATCCCATTGGGAGCAAGCAGCTGGTCCGACGACGACGGCGTCCGTGGCTGCTGCATGGAGCGGTGCTACTTGCTAGCGGGTGTCTCTGCGGCGCGGGGGTGGATGCCTACACCCTCCGAGTTAGGGTGCAACCTGGCAGAGCGCAGGGCGGGGTGGCTTTTTTGGAGCAGCCACAGGTGGAGATATTGGAAGGCAACGGTGGGGATATGGACGTCTTCTTTGAGGTGACTGTGGTGGCATAGGAGCTACAGTGATGTTAGTACAGTAGTGTTCTAGTCATGGTGGGTTGGTACCACCAACACGTGTGTTCGTTGGCGTGCCACTTGTTGAGTACCGGTATGCGTGTTCTCTGATGTACTGCCTGTACTGCTGTGGATACTTAGAGTCCGCACAGTCCAGGTGCGGCCTGTCTGTCATGTGCGTCTATCGCACGTGTATTAGTAAGGTACTGTACCGTAGTGTATAGGTGGTGTGATCCAACACGAAATAAATAGGTAAATTATCAAGAGCACAAGAGTTCGAAATCGATGATGGCCTTCATTTGCAGCTGCCGTGATCTCCGGCCTCCGGCGCTGAACTGCATTGTTTGAACTTCGGCCTCTATTAAAGGTGTGCCGAAACGCGTTGTTATACGCATAGACTAGCCATGAACGCCAACAAACGCTCTCCAATAGAAACCCTGTCGGCGTTGCCTTATAGCCGAATGTATCGCACCCAAAATATCGCCCAACCATCAACCCGCAAAAACATTATTAATAGCACTGAACGAACACAAGATGGCGCTACGTCCTTCCCAGGGGCATCCGTGCTTCGCGAGTGTCGATACCGAACCCGGCGGCCGCTTTCTTTCTTGCGTTCGAAGTCGCAATTCCAAAAAACCTATGTCTTGCCCACGACGCCATTTATTAGGGTGTTTGCGGAATACACAAAAAAAATGGTTGAGTAGGAAAATATATTAAGAAAAATAAAAAATACACCTCAGCTGTGAGATCGATAAAAAGGAAATTTCGTCGAAACTCAGCTTTG
>JBBMKB010070989.1:0-13326 GCA_037833945.1 Alaria marginata | reverse complement strand
CGCCCCCCCCACACCTATGACCACGGCTATACTTTTTATATTATATTAGTATCTATTATATATACTATTACATACTATTATGTCGGAAAACTATGTTACATCAGAATCAAACTAAAGAGTCAAAACATCATCACCACCACCACCGAGCAGCATAACACAATTAGGATATACTGTGCTATACTGTAAAACAGAACATGGAGAGTAAAAGTAAGTCAACATTGGGCATTTTTTCTCGCTCTGTAACCAAGTCGAAAAGCTAACAATAACACCTCGACAACTGCAGCCCCTTTTGGGACAAGCAAGTTCATTCAACTTCATTCAACTTAATTCAACTTGGTGCGGAATATAGTAAAATATTCGATTAGGACGAAAGGTTGACACACCTTGAGCCCTTTGACGAAGTGGTGAACCTGGTTATCCAAGGCCTGCGGGTAGTCCTTCTGGATCAAACGAAGCACTTCCGCTCCCGCGGCCTGGGCCTGCAACCACAACACAAACAGAAACAAGGACGGGAGGGGAGGGGTTGGGGGAGAACATGAAAACGTGGAGGAGAACATGAAAACGCAAGTAGATGTACGGCTATTGGCAGTAGATGTACGGCTATTGGCAGAGGCAAAACCGTGGGGCATGTTGCTATCAATAGTTAGATAGTTAGGTGACAAAGCCAGCCAACTTCAGTAACTGGCTGTGGTACTGTGGTATATACCTGTTAATAGCAGGTAGTAAAAGTCGAGCCACAACAGCGCCAGTCCGATAAAGAGACGCAGAAAATCCGTAAACTATTAATACCGCAAGCAGCGATTATTATTAATATTAATAATTACTTAATCTCAGCCAACCAGTCAATTAAAGAAAAAACGCCAAGGCGGCGACGTATAGACACCCTATCATATTAACAGCAAGCAGGGTCACGCCGTGCGCGGTGGAGACGGCGGGGATCGGGGGAGAAAATGAAAATGCTAATTTGGTGCCACTCGTTGTGATGCAACTTGTTCGGGATACTGCAAGCAGGAATACAGCCATTCACATGGCAAGAAGGGTGAGAGTCATTTCACGAAGAAGGGAGGCAGAGAGGAGAGCGTCGCGGAGTCTTGAATCGCCGTTTATAAAAAGACGGAGGGGGTTGGGGGAGGGGAAAGAGTGAAGCAACGATCGTGTGACGCTACTCGCCTGGTACAACGTCAATAGATGCACAGCTATTGATGGTAGCCGGATAGAAAATAAAGTGTCACGCCGTCTAGGAAGGGAGTTGAAAACACTACTCTTAGTAGATGGACAGCTATCATACATGTGCCCTCCCATTGCCCGTGCCCACAGGGGGGGGGGGGAGTCACATTAATAATGTACTGCTCATAAAATGCTACCGCGATTTTTTTTTAATACAATACTAACTCCAAGTAGATTGCCTTGGAAACATCCTCTCAGGGTACAGAGGTAAACAACACAAGCGTAGACTAAAAAAACAATGTAAGGTATACGTGGGACGTTGTTCACGTGAACAACACAAGTGTCGACTAAAAAACAAAATAAGGTATACGTGGCACGTTAACTCACGTTGTTCACGTGCACGCGACCTTGAGTGAGCTTACCGATTCCGTGTAGGTCCCCGAGGTTTTCCCGTACAAGTCTGTGTTGAACAGGACTTGGTGCGCACCCAGCCCAAGAGCCAGCCGCTGCTGTTCCACCACAGACTTCACCTAGAGAATTAGCGGAAAACACACACATACATATCCCAAAATGTGAAACGATGCCATAGCAAGCCAACGGAGTCGAATGTAATAGGCATCATCATGTAGTAGGCATCATCATGTAATAGGCATCATCATGTAATCGGCACCGTCATGTAATAGGCACCCTCATGTTGATTAACAGATTTCGCATATAGAGCCACGGGGGAAACACACACAGGCGTGCTGAAACGTTAAAGGGCATATAGAGAAAGCAAAGTGACACCATGGAGTCAATGACGGTACAGCGAAAAAGCGAAGATACAGCACAGCAGTATCACAAGCAACACAAAGTGAAGAAAAATCAAAATGTACACATATACGACCACTTTTGGGGCCCCGCGCGAACACCGTTAATTACGGTACACTACGAAAAAACGAAGATACAGCACAGCATGATACGCAAAATAAAACCAACTCAAAACAAACGCCAATGTGGACATTATTGGCTTTTTTTTGTTTCCCGCCTACATAAACGAGGCCCACTATCTAACACTGACCTCCTCGTAGCAATCAGTCAAGTTGCCCCCGGAGAGCTCTGTTCGCCACTGCACCGCCACAAACTGTCCCCCTCCCCAGTCCTATATCATGCAGACGCAAGAGCATCGGGAGCGCGAGAGGGATAGACGTGTGCGCGGCGTGGACAAAGTTACAGCGTTAGAGAGGGAAACAACGAAACATCGAAAGACATCCCCGTCCTGTTTGATGCAGGCAGGTGCCATGAGGGTCGAAAGGGAGAGGCGTGTGACGGGCGTGAGGGTTTTTAGAGCGTCAGGGGGGGGTGTACTCATTTCTTGCTTGCCTTAGTCATTTGACCATTGACCACGCATCCCTTTCGAGACGGAGCATCGTTCCGACTCCTAGTAGAGACACCTCCAACATTTGGGCGCTCAGTACGTTTCTTCCATATATTACATGTTTTTTTTTTTGCATATCGTATCTCCTTCCTGTTTGGCCGTCTGTGGCCACCACCTATCTCTTAAGATAGCGATCGTTTTCTCGCTACTATCTACTGTACCAAAATTCTCCATGTGGAGCGTCAGGGGGGGAGGGGGAAGCGAAATAAATTCCAGTTCTATGCCATGCAGGGAGGCATCATAGGCATCAAGAGCCTGGAGACGGGCGTGTTGCACAGCGTGAGGAACATAACAAACCAAGCGTAAGAAAGGGACCACAGCGCTTGACTACCCCCGACACGTAATCATGCCTTGAAGGGCGGTGCTCGTTGCGCAAAGACAAAACAAATAAACAGAGCACCAAGCCACACGGAAGGACGATGCTATACACCTGCATGAAACTGCCTCTCACCTTTTGCTGCTCAAGAAGCATTCTGACGATGCCCATGAAGAACGGGTTTGGCCTAAGGTACAGCAATGCGTCGCGTTCGATGCCGCTTTTCCACGTCGACTCCATCACAATCACCTGAACAGGAATCAGCCGTCATCGCGCGCCATTAGTCGTTATTATAAAAAATCGTCAGGAACGAAAAAGCAAACAAGTTACGCTACTGTTTCTAGACAACCGATACCGAAAACATTATGAAAATAGACGTCGACGAAAAGGGATCGATGAAACAGAGAACAGGATCGACACCAGAAGGTCGACAACAGCTCAACACACAGATTTCACGAGTTCAAAGTAAGCGACGCGAAGCAGAAAGCCAGCGATGCAAGCAAAGAAAGCATCTCTCTTTCGCTCTACCTCTCGCTCTGGGTCTGTTTGACGGCCCGTCTGTTTGACGATCTGTCTGTCTGTCTGACTATCTGTCTGTCTGTCTGTCTGTCTGTCTGTCTTTCTGTCTGTCTGTCGTTCTCTTTGTCGGCATATCTCTCTCTCTCACACACACGTACATTGGTCTCGGTGTAGTCCTTGAAGTGATCGACGATATGCGCCTCATTGCCGATATAACTTACCAGCTACATACCTCTTTAGATACGCACACATGCCTGGTATACTCCTTACAGACTATAAAGATTGAACGATATCGTATATCAATACACGTATCTCTCAACAGATCGACGATATAAACACCCCTCTGTGTATGTATCCCCCTCATACCTTGGTGTCAACGTAGTCCTTGAAGTAGTCCACGATGTGCGCTTCATCGCTGATATACCGCAGCAGCTGCTCGGTCGAACCTGACCTGACGGTCGTGAAGCCTTCCGCCGGGATGCGGCCGTCCGCTACCATCTGCCGGAATTTTCTCAAGTCAAGGATACGGTGGTACCTGTGCAGAATTAGCGACAGAAAACACGACACGATCGCGGCAAGATAAGCGAAAAAGACCAAGACATGGTAAGCGGATGGCGTGTTAAGCGGTGTCACGGTAAGGCAATGTACAACAAGCGATAATTACCACCATCCGCCGAAACTTCGTCAAGTCCAGGATAGGTACTTTTATCACGCCGAGCCGGGCAGTTTTGTGTGCCGTGAGGTTTGGCGTCAGAAACTAAAACGCGATATGTGGAGGACAGGGTACGTGGACACCGTCAATCTTCAATCTCCGATGCCGCATATCATACCAACCATGAAGACGTGAGTATGATAAACGATACGCGATACGAGATACCAGGAAAGAGACACCAGAGGTAAGCGGCAGCGACAAAGTACCAGGTATACATATATCATACAACATGCGACAATCTTAGGGGGGGTGGGGGGGGGGTACGACCGTCTGCTACCATCTGCTAAAATGTTCGCAATCTAGATTACAGACACTAAGGTGGCAAATAAGACATTAGATAAGCCATAAAAATCACGATAAGCGCTGTGCTGTAAGGGATACTGCACAAACAAAAACATAGGATATGCTATAGTATGCTTGAGTATGCGCTACGTATAGGGGAAACCTTTTGAGATTATTGTGGAGTGTGGAATACTTGTGTAAATGCTAAAGGGTTAGGGGTTGAAGGTAAAACATAACCCTGACCCCAAAACCTATATACCTGGTACACAGGAGCAGCAAGCACCAGGAGGGAAACGAGGTTGTTGTTGTTGGTGGTGGTGGTGTTGCAGTATGATAGGAACAGACCGTACATATTATACCTACGACAGAGTGACCGACCGGCGCTTCGGGGGAACAAATCAAGACCAGCAAGACCAGTACCTAACCCAACAGAACGCGGCAGATGCAAAGATTCTGACAATTAAGAATTTCAGGTTCATGTTGTGGAAAAATAAATAAGAATAGGGCCTCTTTTGTACTGAAAATAGTGTAGGACACACCCTACCCTGCCTTACAAAATAATTCCAGCCTGGCCAGAAATAAGAGGTTATGAACTGGTTTCGCGTACTGCAGTGTCTCTAAAGGCCAAGCGCTACCCGCAGGAATAGGAAGTATGATAAAGCAGTAGAGTCAGCGAACCCGAAAAAGTAAAAAGCTTCTCACATGCACAGCTCCGGGAGGTCCCAGTACGCGCCCAGTCCGACTACCGCCTCGTCGAAAGGAACCACCCTGGATAGACCATGCCATCAAACGACAGCAGCAAACGATGGCAGTTCCGTGACATTTCAAGAGGGATTATTGTCAGCTTCAACAATAACAGAGTACGATGCGACGTATTATATACCCGTGAGATAAGTTCGAGGTGTAGATATGAAAAAATAGACCATGCAAATGTTAATACAGTTATTATTACGGCGGAACGTAGTTAATAGGACCTACGGTAGACACAAAAACCTATATATTTCCCTATTTTTACTAACAATATTTGGTCCTGTTTACTATGGTCCCCCGTAGTAGTACGGATTAAAACAAAAATTGGATGGTGGTCTCGTCGAAAGGAACCACCCTGGATGGACGATGGGCCATGGGTGGCAGGAAGCAGCAAACAAAGGAGTTCCATAAAGAGCCAGCAACAAAAAGGCAGCAATACGTAAAGAGCCAGAATGTATGAACATATCAATACGCTGCGAGGGGGTCTGTATCGACCACGGCAATGAGCATCGAGTCGGCCATGTCATGTCATCAAGCCGTCATCAAGGACCTCGAGTACTATTCGGGCGATGCAATATCTTCGACCATGAAATGTCTGCAAGCGATGGACCGTCACCTGGATGATATAACAAAGGCATGAGTATTATTCGGGCGATGACATATCTTCAACCATGAAATGTCTACAAGCGATGGACCGTCACCTCGAGGATAGAAAAAAGGCATGAGATGCCTACAAGCGGTCGATCACGACAGTGCTCCGGTGCCGACCTACTTCACCCACCCACCCGCCCACCCACTCACCGAGACAAAAAGAAGATAACAGCTTTAACAGGCGAACGACTTGAATACGGGAACGACTTTAAGAGGCCACCAACCTCAACTAGGGAGCAACACCAACAAGCAATCACCTTCTACAAGCCAGCCATTTTAACAAATAAAAAGCTTCAACAAGAACATAGCATGACCTAAGCCAGCCATTTTAACAAATTAAAACCTTCAACAAGAAAATAGCGCGACCTAACCCTAACCCTAGCAGCTTTACCGAGGGAACAATCCGAACAAATAACCAAAAGTCCAACAAGCGCGCAACATTGACAATCAACCAACTTTCACACACCAACCAGTTTACCAAGCCAACAACTTCCAACAAGGAATAACTTCACCAAGGGAGCCGATAACGGCAACAAGGCCTCAACTTTTTTATTCAAAAGCCAGCACGTTAAACAAGCCAGCTGCTTGAAGAAGGCGGCACCTTTAACAAGCCAGTCTCAACGAGGGGGCAACCTTGGCAAGCCAGCAAGTTTAACAAGCGGGCCTCAGCAAACTAGAAATTTGTATATTGTTATGCCAGCCTCAACTAGCCTGCAGCTTTGAGAAGCAAGCAACTGCAACAGCCCATCTTCAGTAATCCAGCAACGTTTAGATCAACAAGCCAGTTACTCCAACATGATGATCACCTATACAAGCCATCCACGTTAGCATTTACAAGCCAACCATTTTAGCAAGCCAGCCACTGTAACAAGCCAGCAGCCTTAACAAGTCAGCCCAGCACGCCAGCAACAACTACGGTAACAAGCCAACATGTTCAACAAACCAGCTCTAACAAGCAATCAGCCTGAGAAGCCAAAAGCTTAAACAAGCCAGCCCTAGTAAGCGAGCCACTTTTAACAAGCAAGCAGCTTAAGAAGCTAGAAGCTTAAACAAGCCAGCCCTAGCAAGCGAGCAACCTTTAATAAACAAGCCAGCAGGTATAACAAAAACAAGCCAACTTTAACTAGTCAGCAGGTGTAGTGCAACAAGCCAGCAAGTGTAACAAACCAGCCGACAACTTCAACAAGCCATCGATTTTCATACTTGAAAAACAAAATCGTCCAACAAGCCAGGCAGTACCACAAGCCAGCCGCACCTTCAACAGACCGCCGACTTACTACATTTTAATCACACGTTTTTACAAGCCCACAAGCTTCAGCAAGCGAGCAGCTTAATCAAGCCAGCAAACTTAACAAGCCAGCGATTGACAAGAGGCAAGAGGACTGGAAACCAGACACGCTATTAAAAAAAAAAGTAGTTTGTGGGAGTGGCACGTACAATACGACAAAATGCCTTCAATACAAGGTTTCCTCGCGGGATGTGGTTGGCCTAAGACTTACATACTAACAGACTAACAGACTTACACACTAACATACTATACTAATATACTATTACGGGGGACTACAGTAAATAGGACCAAATTTTGTTAGTAACAATAGGGAAATATGTAGGTTATTGTGTGTACCGTAGGTCCTATTTACCATGGTCCCCCGTAATAACATACTAACATACTAACATACTAACATACTATTACGGGGGACTATAGTAAATAGGACCAAATTTAGTTAGTAAAAGTAGGGAAATATGTAGGTTATTGTGTGTACCGTAGGTCCTATTTACTATGGTCCCCCGTAATAACATACCAGGGTACTAACATACTAACTACTAACAGACTAGCATACTAATATACTAACATACTAACATACTATTAATAACATCCGGGGCTTAAGATCCGGGAGTTGTCGCAAAGAGACTAGTGGAACACAGGCGCTCCTACTTAGTACATGTAATACGAACACAACATCTTGAAAACTAAAGAAAAAACTGCCACTCTGTCCGGAAATATAAGGTCCGTTTGATGATAAATTTGAATACAAATCGTTGCTTATACTTACGGACAGAGTGGTACTATTTAGTATAAGTCACCGCGCAAGCGATACCGACCAGCCCAAACGAGTAGCCTATATCTTAGTCTACTGCAAAGATGTCAAGAGACCGTCAGCCAAGGAAAAATGTACAGCGGTCAAGGGGGTAAAACCGAGCTGTTTACACTAAAACCTAGTAGTTAGACGTCCGTCAATGTATTTTTTTGGAAAATCGCCGTCCGTCAAGGGGTGGAAGTGCCGTCTCCTGACATCTTTGGTCTACTGCCTTTGTGTATCATACATTATATATGTATTTATACAAGTTTCCCCTTCGGAGGCGGGGTGACGCAAGACTGATAATTTTAATTTATATTTTTCAAGTGGAAGTAGCGTTTAATACATAGTACATGGAGTGATAGGCTTGGAACATGATTACTGGATTGATTGGCGGTTGGACGATGGAGGCGGCTAAAACACTTGGTGTGCGTGCTAAAAACACAGAGTCACAAACGAAAAGTCTCCTATATATGATACATACATACCTGGAGTCTCTCACGGGGTACTCGACAAATGTCCGGTTGAGCGCCTTCGCCATAAAAATGCCGTCGGACACCAGGAATTTGTTACCCCCAAGTTGTTCCCTGTGGCGGTACAAATAGAGCGAGCATTTAAAACATTTTAGGTCAGTAGTTGTTAATATTTAGTAAATATAAAACGATAATAGGATTCGAAAAATCGGAAATTGTTGGCCTCGAGGTGTCCCCTGTTAGAGTACATTGGGATCACATTATAACAGGGGGCCATAGTAAATAGGGACCTACGGTACACACAAAAACCTTTATATTTCCCTATTTTTATGTACTATTAATAACAATATTTCAACTATTTACTATGGTCCCCCGTAATAGCGTTCAGAGCGTTCATAAATTTAACCTAGTCATTGATATTGGGCTGTATTCGAGCTCAATGAAAACCGAGTTCGTGAGGATACGAGTATCGATAAACAAAAAATAAGTCGGTACGGAATATGTCTCCACAGGGGACGCCTGCGCTGGTTAAAGACATACCTGGTATGGCATACAAGGTATACACGAATGAATGTACAGTGGAGGTCCCTCTATAGTGCCGCTTGAGTAGTGCCGGTTGCCGCAGTAATGGCGGTAAAATCGCTTGGCACAGTCGGGAATAACCTATAGTAGGAGTGTGCGGAATAGTGCCGGTTGCCGCTATAGTGCCGGTATTTCCGGTTGGCACACACCGGCACTATAGAGGGACCACTACTGTAGTATGATTGTATGAAGGTGGACATTATAGAGGGACCACTACTGTAGTATGATTGTATGAAGGTGGACATGTATGGAAGCATCATTGTATCATATCATATGATACCAGTGTGAAATGACACCGTGCGAGTGCGCACTGCGAAGTACTGTAAATACGAGATGCCGATCGGATGATGGTATGATACTATTGATATAAATACACCTGATATGTATGCACCAATGCATGGTGCTATGATTGGGTGAAGATATGGGTGTATGCATTGTATGAGTTGTATGAAATGTGTGAGTTGTATGAAACATTATTAATAGTTGAATGAAATGTACATATGCGTTGTATGACATGTATGAACTGTATGAACTACTGTTGAGTTGTATGAAATGTATGATATGAGTGGTGAGTTATACGAACTGTACGAGTTGTATGAAACGCATGATTTAAAGTGCACCGGTATATACTTCAAAGGATGAACTACTCCTACAGCACCAGGAATAACTGATAATTAAGAACTGTAAGAAATTATATTCGGAAACAAAACGAACAAAACGATAGGGAGGGACGAATAGCACCATCCCAAAAGCAGAAGCATCAGTAGCCCAAAAGCCGTACCAGGTATCATATTATATGTCATGTAATTATGTTTGTATTTCATGCTATTACTTCTATAATACCATACATATTATATGTATCGGAACAAAAACAGGCCATTGCAGCTTGCAGCACCCAGCGGCAGAGGGAGGGAGAGAGGGAGGGTGGAGGTCCCGTTCAAGGATGGAATAATATGGCTTGCAAAACAAGAACAAAAACAAACAACGAGCAGAATTCCCCTGTATTTCTAAAAAGCACACACATATCATAACTATTCTTGGCCAGGAAACAAATATCGCCTTAGAACGCAACCTAGCCGAAAAGAGGAAGAGGGGAGTATAGGGAGGGCGGGGGTCTTCCAACAAGGACGTGGTCTGCAGACCAAGAACAAAATCAAACAAGCGCGTTATTCCCTCGAACATATACATGGAAAAAACACCAAACATAACTGTTCTTGGGGAGGAAAAACAAGCCGGCGGAACACTTTTGTTACCCAGGTAAACCGTAGTATACCGTACTGTACCAACCTAAAACAGTAGCCTTGTATGGTGGTATTCTCAAACAAACAAACAAACCATAAAGCATATTATACCAGATAAAGCGACGAATACAAATCGATTTTTGAGACGGTCCGGACATTTTTCGCACGTCTTCTAAAAAGCGCGGCGAAGCCGCGCCGCGCTCGGTTCGGAGCCTTGGTCCTTAGCCTGGGTTAAAATTAGTCCGATGCCCTCTCGTAACTTGTAAGAAAAAAAAAACCACCAAAACACGACACACAGCTTTAAAAACACGATAAAGCCAGCCTGGGGTAGGGTTGGGTTTGGCTGGGTTGGGCTGGGTTACAAGGAAGTGTTGGAGGTGGGGTTGGGGTTCGGACGAGAAAAACTGAGCGCTGTATGCGGGACTACCCAAAGAAGGGACGCCTCGAATCACGAATAGCCCATACCTTCCGTTGACGTAGATGACGTATCCGTTGGGGTCCGGTTCGTGCTGGAGCTGCGGGTGTCCCCAGTGGAGCATGCATAACGTAGAGTCCCACGCTGGCGGAGTGGCGATGTTCCCCTCGAGAGGAAGCTGTTCCGCCGGCCGATACGAGTGGAAAGTCGGGAGCCAAAGGTTAACGTTGTTGGTCTCAGACTAAAAATGGTTGTTCTCACATCAAGATTGGTTGAGGAAATAGTAGAAGATTCGAATGTTAACCCCTTTGCAACTGTCGACACGTAAAATATGATATATGAAGACAAACCACTAGCACTTGGAATTGGTGCAGGATCATTTTCGTATACAGCTACAGAGGAGTATGTTGCGCCCTGTGGTATGAGTGGAAGGGCGGGAGGTTTGCGGGTTGCCATTGTACGAACTGTACGATATAATATAATATGATGTTATACATTATAAATACATACGAAGTATTATATACATATATTATACCTGGCAGTACCGGTATGATTTAAGGAGTTAGAAAAGAGTGAAGGCTGGTGGAAGTAGAAGATGATCCACGTAAATACCGGACGATGTCCACATTTGGTAAAAATTGCAAAATTATAACATCGTGCTAAAGGGTTGTTCTGGCATTAACCGCTCTGGTTTTTCAGAGGCTAAAAAGTATCGAACATGCTTCACCATTTGGGTATAGAGGTGAACATCCATTTCAAGACCATCCGGTTTAAGACTTTCTCAGGAGATGAGAGTTGGGTACACCACTGCTGTATCGGGTTCACCAAGCACTCCGGGCTGCTGGGGTCGGCGATGTTTTGGAAACATCGCAACTTATTCAGCTGCAACACCCGCGCGCAACGTGATGGATGATGGTAGTCGTCCTGCTTAACGCTCTTCCTATCTAATCGCTTGATTGGACCGCCATCGGCGCAATTTTTGTCGGCAGACAGGGGTCCCGATGGGTTTATATTGGCTGAGGAATAATATGAGTACACTATTATAGAACATGTTAAAATGTCAATACAAAACGATGCTTGTATTTTAGTTTATGATGAAAAATGTATAAACGACAGCTGTCGACGTATGATAGTAGTCAACTTACTGAAGATTTTACCACGATCGCCCGCAACAAAAAACACCACCAGCTCTCCGGTGGGACACAAAACCAGTCGAAAGATCAATGCAAAATTTGGATATACGAGTACGATACAGATAGATCGGCAATTTTTTTAAATCAGAAAAAATTATTAGTTTATAGAAGGCCGGAAGGTCAAGGTTGGTTGAGGAAGATGCCAGATGTTAAGTTAGCGCATTAGGTCTAATATAATAACTCCATCCACGCTTTTGGAGTCAGCCTATATACTTGACGAGAGGGTGGGAAGAAAATTACAGTTCCGAAAGGATTGTTGCTTGTTGCTATCGGACGATGTTTATATCGGTCCGTCTTTTCCATGACGCCATGTCTGGTGTGAAAACACTCAAATCTACATTTTTCCCGCCTGGAGCTGCCACTAAAAGTAGAGCGGGTGCTATCCTGATCCCGGTCAACAATATCCTCCAAAAATATCCTCCAAAGTACTTGGTACTGAATTGAATCACCAGCAACGTCGCCTCAAAACTGCCGGGACACAAACTACATGAGTATACTGTATTTCATAGAATAAATATGTTTACTGCATCGTGAGTAGTCAATGTTTTTTTCTATGGGGAGTCGGAACAAGGCAAGGTTTGTACAAGTAGTAGCAGCCCCTACGCCGGAGACGGCCGAGTGACGTGGTGAGAAACCAGATCGAATTATCTACCTTAACATTCAACTACAAACCCGACCCCAGACATACCACCACCGCTGCTGCTGCTGCTGCTGCTGCTGCTGCTGCCGGTTCTGCTTCTGCGGTCTACTGACTGCAGCCTGTGCCGCTGCTGCCGCAGCTGACACAAACTATTAGCCCTCCTGAACCAAGAAGTCGAATATGCTGCAAGTGTTCACGTTTTCTCGTGACTACGGTAGTATCTATACACCGCCATCACCCAAAAACGCTGTGTCAGCACACACCATCACCGCGAAAACCTATTAACATATTTGGTACACCACCATCGCCGAAAACTGTTACTATTACGGGGGGACCATAGTAAATAGGACCTCCGGCACACAGAAAGACCTCTATTCTAACGTATTTTTACTATTTGATAACAATATTTGGTCTTGTTTACTGAGGTCCCCCCGTAATAGTGTGCTGTACACCACCACACCACTGTAAAAAAAAAGGAAACCAAAAAAACCACGAGTGGAGAGGAATGACCCACCTCCCCGTTATCTGCCGCCGTCGATCCTCGCTCCTTCACGTCGTACGACTCCCCCAGCTTTCCCGGTGTGAACTCCGGAAGTCTTCGTCTCCCAGCTCCCCTCACCCCCTGCCCATACCCCTCCCCCCGCACCCCACCCCTTTGGCCATCCCCATGCCGTAAGATAGGCTCCACACCCAGGAAGCCTAGTATCTCGGCTGGAGATTCTCTCGACCGCCGAGACACATCCTCGCTGGCCAAGCCTCCGCGAGCGAGTATCGCCGTCAGTCTGTCTCGGACCAAAATAAAAAAAAGTTCGCGTGGGAAGAAGGGGAGGGGCGCGAAGGAGGGGAGGTGGGGCGGGGGGGGGGGGGGGGGTTTGTGTAATCTCTTCCAC
>JBBMKB010070978.1:0-13421 GCA_037833945.1 Alaria marginata | reverse complement strand
ACTCTAATTTCAAGCGGTGTGTCCCCAAACACGCGATTGTAGTTTTTGGTCCTAAAAGGATTGAGTCAGCACGCTTTCGTCGCCCGCTGCGCGACTCTAATTTCAAGCGGTGTGTCCCCAAACACGCGATTGTAGTTTTTGGTCCTAAAAGGATTGAGTCAGCACGCTTTTTTCGTTTCCCGCTGCACGCTCGATTTGTTTCTCACGCCTGCGTTTTTTTGTTTATTTTTCGCTCGGAATTTTCTTTATCAGAGAGCCAGCGGAACAAGGCCATGCTTACGAAATAGTGGATGGGTCCAAGCTGCTGGTTGGACAGGGTATGTTCACGGTTACTGTAACGTGGGAGCGTTGACCTTGTGGCGTCTGAGTGTGACCGGCCGGGGGCAACGCGTTGGTGTGGGCGGTGGGGAGGGGACGCAGGCGCTAGCTACGCGGTCAGCGGTAAGACACGGCCGAAGGGAGATGGATGTACGCGGTCGGGGAGGGAGAGAGGGAGGGAGAGAGCGCCTCTGTTTTCTCGGACGGAGGGCCTCTGTTTTCTGTTTTCGGTCTCCCTTTTTCCGTTTCTTAAGGGTTGGGCGTCTGTTTTTTACGTTTTACGTTGCCTGAGTTTTTGGACGTCTGCGCGTGTGTGCGTGCATGCGTGTGTGTGTGTGTTTTTTTCGTTTTCTGCTCCCGATTTTGTTTTTGTGAATAGTTCGGCTCTGTAATTTGTACACGTACCGGGTGCAGTGCTTACGCATTTTTTTTTTGTGTTTGAGCGTGTTTGAGTTTATTCCGTGTCGAGAATACTGTGGTCTATGGTCGGTTTCGATGGTACGTATACGTCTTAGTGGCTGGCCGGGAGGGTGCCGTGCGTTGTGCGTTGTGCGCTAGTCGAAGCCTTTTTTCCAGGGCGTAGCATCTCGCCGCGGTGTTTCCGGGGCAACAGGAGCGGGTCAAGAGACGTTTTCGGAGGGCGGGCGGATCTAGGAGCTTCCCCGCTAATTAATATATTGCGATGTGAAACATCGGCGAAGGTGGCGGTTGTTTTGTGGAGATAGCGACGGGCGACACCACTGTTGCGCAAAACTGAGTCGATATCTTTTGGAGCGTACGCGTATCCTTCTCTAATTCCAAGTAGTTTGTCCCTGAACCGTTTTTTTTTCTCAGTTCTAAAAGGGTTAACATGTTAAAATGACATGTTTTCTTTAGGGGCGGCAGTAGGGGTAGGCTAGAACTATGCATGCTGAAACGCGAAGGCGAAGCTTTCTGTTAATACGCTAAACTACCTGCCCTCTCATACGAAAGAGCCCTGTTTGTTTTGTTCGGTTCTTTGATACTGGTCTGCCGATATACAGGGTTTCCTATAATGCTACGAGGCATTATATTGTTGCCCGTGCGGTGTGGCTCGACAGCTCGCTTACCCGGGCAGTTGGCATGACAATACGGTACAAAACTTATACCAGGTATATTACAAAAAAAATAGAATACAGAGATCGAAAATTTGGGTCGAAACTCATATTTGCAAGCTGTGTGAGATACTCCGATCGCGCGTATTACAGGGTGTGTATGGTATGTCCTCCAGGTATGAGTCATGGCGTGCGTGACACAAAGGTACCACTCATTCATGTGTTAAGGTTCTGCGACAGAAAAGCGGGGCCAATATAATGGGTGAATGTTATGTATGGCAGGAGACCGTTGGCGGAAAGGTATTGGGTCCTGCATGTGATGTGTGTTTGGTGGTTGAGGTAGATGAAATAGATATGGCAGTGTGGACAGTCCGCGTCTTTGGACCATGCCCAATCCTTTCTCCTACTGCAGGCGGCCTGGTAACTAATACTACTACGCCATGCCAGTAATACACACTCTAATAAGCCGCACAAGAAGCTCAGCGTAATATTAAGGGGAGATAAGAAATTTCACAGCTAGCTGGTCTATTCGTACTGTGTTTTAAGTGAAGAATTTAGTGTAGGCGCGAAGGCACAACGTTTCTCAATTAAGAATTATGGCGGAAGACCAATATCTCGGCTTCATATTTATCAGAGGGCCGGTACGAGTCACACTATCGTACTGTAGTCATCAACCAACACAGACACGACGGCAGTCTTTTGCTCCATGCCTCCCTCCAGTGGGCCTGAAAAAAAAATCGAAATTATGGTTATACCGTTTTCCCATTTGTCGTCAAAGTGATACCAGGTACCTATAATACCGTCATACGTTAATCAAGAAAAGTCGACTTCTTGGGTACTCGTGATACAGTACCGGCCCACTGTTAAGAAACCGACATGTTGGTTTTAGGCTGGGTTTCTTATTTGAGAAAGGGAACGCCCTACACTAACTTCAGTATAACAGCTGTCGACTTTCTTATTTCCCCGTAATTTTTAGGCTGGGTTTCTTGTGGGCCTCTTTCTTATGAGAGGGCCGGTAGTGTATGGAAGAGTAAAGATACCATAATGCTAGCATTGTGAAGACATTTCAGACCGCACACAGCACGCATAAATACATAAATAGTTCCTGAACGGAACGCGACATTTCTCCCTTCGTAGGGAGTCCCCCGTTATCTACCAAGAGAACACACTCCACTCTTCTGAGCACTTCGCAAGAACAAAGACAGGATGACAATGAAGGACAGCAACCTAGATGTTTCGGTAGCATGTTCTCCCATCAATAAATTATTACCTGGTAACACAGGTTGGCGAAAACGCGTGCCGGACACGCTCCCTCACAATACATCGTACTGTTCTGTAGTCTATGCGCTGGCACCAGTACACACGCGAAATAACGCACTATACGTAATCACTCGTTGACTCCAAAAATCACCCCCCCCCCCTGGCAACTGCCTGGTCGGTGAAAACCCGACGCGCTCCGTCTCGGCATTGTAGGGATGCGAGGGTCCATGGTCTTATGACTACGGCTATGCAAGAAATTAGTACACCCCCCTCGCAACTCTACCATACTGAAACTTCCCCCTATGTTTACTGGCCTGCGGCTCGGGTCTGCGACTTGCGCGCCTCGGGGAGACAACCGCCACTCGATATCGCGAGCGACAACCCCGTAAAAAACGCACAGAATACCGGCGAAGGCCATGCTAAAATAATACGACTACGAGACGATACGTAATATACTATTAATACGCAGAACAAGCACAAAAAATGTATACCAGGTAGACTCTACATGACATGTCCAACCCCAGTCTCCTACCAGGTATAAGGTAGCTTTACATTGTTTTCGAAAGACAAGTAATTTCATTTTGTGTATCTCTTAAGCTATAGCCTACCCTTTCCTGAAGACCGCGCCCCAAACAACTCATGCTACCTACCGTTGACCTTTCTGACAG
This sequence comes from Alaria marginata, assembly GCA_037833945.1. Classification (NCBI taxonomy): domain Eukaryota; class Phaeophyceae; order Laminariales; family Alariaceae; genus Alaria; species Alaria marginata. The sequence continues at coordinate 10,102 of JBBMKB010070978.1, read as the reverse complement.
AGCGCTCATTCTCAGCGGAGAAATGTCCAATGCCAGTCATGGTTCTCAGCGCAAGCATGCTTCTTAGCGCATTGTTGGTACCCCCTACTGCTCACCCTTCACGAGAACCATAACGACGGACAACAAAACAAAACCATTTGCGACGAGAAGGAGATCTTACTGTGATAGTCTACCCTACAAATCCACCCCAACATACTGAACACAGACACAAAAAAAAAAGTCGGCCAAGACGTTAAAGAGCCTCAACTACAGTAGGTCGTCCGCTCTTCGAGAGTGACCCCACACCGATACCGCACCGATATACTACATACCGCGGAGACAGATACGCCAAAAACGGCGAAAGAGTGACATGAAGCCGGTCCCGCCTTCGGAACTCCTGGTTTGACGAGCCACAACACAGCCGGTTGAAATGCACACGATCTACGGCATGCACACGATTTGCACACGGTACACGGCATACCCACGGTACACGCTATAATATGCACATGGTATGCGGGATGACCACCATGCCCTCGGAGCCTCCATAATGGTACACACACGGCGGTAAACAGGGCACATTCTCCCGATATATTTCACAACGACGGCACGATAACATGCGCATTTTCCCACCATCCCACTAATGGCGGCACGACAGCACCACAACAGCATACCAAGTACTGTACAAGCATTACATTTGTGAGCGATCCCGCCCCCGAACCATATTAAAACTCGGGATCCTCTTGACAAGTCACCAAACAAACCAAAACAAGAAAACCTACCTACTGTAAGTACATTTACGACGAGACACATGCTATGATAGAGGTGCGCCCGTTTTTTTCTGAGGATCCTGACTTTAGGGCGCTGTGAACCTCACCCACCCCCTGATTTTGAGTAAACTGAGAGTGCAACCCGATGAACAAACCCATATGGCCTGGGTATACAAAAAAATCGGACTGAAAAACAAGGAGTTTCCGACGAATTTGGGTTAAGGAGCTCCGTCGTTCAGAAACAAAAAAGCCAAAAAGTGCTGCCTCTATCGTAGCACCCGTCACGGGTACCTGCTGGTTCCCTTCACACACGCCTCTAACACTACGGAGTGAAACGAAAAAATGCTAGCCGTTCGAAAAGCTAATTTTGCAGACAGAGAACGCAGGCACAGCCGTGTCCCGTGCGGTACCCCGTGTACGAGGAAAACTTCAGACAGGCTACGAAAAAGCGAGGACGTAAAAAAAGTGAAACATCATAAAAGTCCTGGCATTTTCCTTCGAATAGTGCGGTCAAGCAGACAGGCACGCAAACGGGCACTGGCACGTCAGCTCCGATCTGAGATATCGGTTCCGATCTGAGATATATCGGTTCCGATCTGATCCGTTCTGATCTGACAAATCGGTTCCGATCTGATCCTGCTCGGACATGTCAGGCCTGCAGCTGAGATTCTAAGCCTTGGGGGTTCCCTTGGCCACGATCGGGATGCACAGCTTGGTCCTCAGCTTGGCGGGCTCCACCTCCCTGGGGTCATTCTCGTACACCTCCACCACAGGCATACGGTGATCGTACCCCTTCGCCTCCACCCAATCAAACGTCGCCCCGTACACCTTCATCATCTCCTCGTACGGCCCCACGTGGACAACCGTCACGCATCTGCAACCCGCCATCTCCCTGACGCCGAGGCCGTCGCCCTCGGGAGCGGGGGCGGAGCCCGCGGCGACGGAGGGGCCGCACGTGAAGCTCGTGTCGCCGTCGCAGTCCCAGTCGAAGTAGGCACCCATGCTTTTGCCGACGATGGCTGCTCCTTCCTTTGCTGCTCCCCCGAAAGCTGCCGGGAACATGGTCTTCATCTCTTCGGCGACGGACGAACCCTTCGCCGGGCATGTACGGACCTGGTGTTCAGGAGAAGCGAAAGGGCGGGGCGGGTGAGGTGGGAGGTTGGCCGGAGGGGGGGGGCGGCATGCGGGGGTAGGGGTGTGTGTGTGTGAGAGGGGGGTGGGGAGGGAGTGCGCGGGCGTGGCAGGGTCACCACACCGCGGGAAGCCAGTCGTACTTTTGACTATGTAGGGACGGTGGGGTAAACAAGGCTGCCAAGGTGAACTTCTTCAGGCAAACAGGAACGTATAGCGTTCTTAAAAGCAGGGGTACAGTTGCAATGGGCGCGGAATACTACCCCCCCCCGCCGATGCCCCCGGCATTCGGTCGGACAAACAAGACGTCCTCAAATAATGTTCTTCAAAAATCGATGGCAGGCTGTCGATCTACCAATATCTCAAATATAAGGACCCATCAACGCTCAGGGCTACGATTCCTGCACGCATACGTTCCGCGAACGCAAACTTCCGTCCCCGCACACTGCTATTTACAGCGCAGCCCGTAGTAACCTTCCTACCATCGAAACAAAAAATCCCACACAAACTGCAAGTACTTCGTCGGTAAAACCACGGTACAGCAGGAGTGCCCCCAAAAGGTGGTCTGAATAAATAAGGCGGTATCCCGATATAAGGCGGTCAAAAACGCTTTGGCGCGACAAAAAATCGCTTGGCACGACTGGGGAATCGCACTCATTACCTGGAATAAACAAGGACGGCTTCCTCCAATAAGGCGGTCATACTCCTCTGGCACCACCACCGCGTTACTGGGGGAACCCTAGCGTACAGTTCTAAAGGGATCAGCAGTCATATTATACATTCAGTACGGAAGAAAAAAACAGGGCTGTTCACGGGTCATGACCCGACCCGACCCGTGAACCGCCCTGGAAAAAACGCTGGCTCAAGTCACCTCTCCGAAGCAGTGCATCTTGGGCACGTCTTCCTCAGTCCAGGTGTACTTCCAGTCATACTTGGCGCCAATCTTCATGTCCACCGACATCTCGTCTTCGGACGGGGTGGGTCCGGCTTGCACCTCGCATAGCCCCCAGGGCTGGCCGAAGGCATCCTTGCAGCGTCCCCACACTGTTTTTTTTTTCGGTGCAACAATCAGACGAGGCAATTCCAAAACGAGACGAAACACACAGAAAGGGAGCGCGATTGGAGGCGGAGGGGGAAACATAAATCAGTGTATCAATCAGACGAGTCGATTCCAAAAAAGAGACAAAACACACAGAAAGGGAGCGCGATTCGAGGCGGAGGGGGAAACTTAAAAAAAAAGGGCGCGATTAGGAGTAGAGGGCAGAGGGAGGGGGGACCGGACGGGAACTGTACGTTACCACTGTGGTGCCAGAGTGGGTAGGGGATAGAGGACGCGACGGAAAGGTTGATAGGGCGTCCTTGCAGCGATACCGCACTGTTTGTTTGTCGTCGGTGAATGGAGGATGTGGAAGTATTCAAAAGGAAATGGAACAAAAAAGGGGGGAGCGACTAGAGGCGGGAGGAGGAGTGAGGTGTACTCACGGAGACGTTCAAAAGGAAATGGCAGATACAATAAGGGAGCCAATAGAGGCGTGAGGGAAGAGGCGGCACAAATGTTCAAAAGGAAATGGAAAACAAAATCCGGGAGCGACAGGAGGCGGACGGGTGGGGCACACGGGAACGTGTTACTGTGCTGCTGTAGTCGGTAGGGGATATATAGGGGACGCGGCGAAAACGGCCGATAAGGCGGTGGTGATATCCTCGAAACGATCGGTCGCGATCGAGGGAGAGACCCAACGTGATAGGATACCGACCGCGCGTTAAAACACAGCTGTTGTAAATCCGCGTCGCACCCTGCTATAACCCCTTCCAAGCGCGTGTACTGAAGATCAACGAATTAAATTATTAGTAACTTGTAATCCAGATTTAATCTGGCGAGAATGAAACAAACTACTAAAAAAAGACAAAACACGAGCGATAGTAACAAAACGGCAGCAAATGATCATTACTGGTATACAAACTACGTACTTCTTTAGCGTCGATGCACTGCAGTAAGCCTCGTACTTCGTACTTTAGCGTCGATGCACTGCAGTAAGCCTCCTTCGTATAAGTTCTGTAGTCGGGAGGTACCGGCGCACTCTAGCTGGGCGGCGGCCGTGTCGGGAGGCACAAAGGAAAACGTGTTGATCACGAGCTCGGCAAAGCTCGCAGCTCCTACAACAACGCGAGAGGTAAGCAAAATCTCATCCCGAACAACCATAGTCAATCAAGCTTACAAATCATTACCCTGTCGACGGACAGCTCTCGCCAATTTGAAGACCCATTTTTCTTTCGTTTTATCATTGAAATAAAATAAAAAAAACTCTTAGTTTATTTAAAAAAATTAAAATAATTTGTTTCACATTTGAACAAAATAAAATAAAAAACGTTTTTCATTTAAACTTAATACCAAATCCATGTTTCGACACAACTATGAAAGAAGCAACACATGACCACAAATAAGCAACGTATTATATAGTCACAATAACCAAGTCGGCAGCCTTACCTTGCCCCCAGAACTGCATGGTGGGCTCTTCCATGATCTCCCCTCCGTTGGCCTGGAAGGCTTTCGAGAGAGGGGCCGCTTTTCCCGTGGCCACTTCGTACGAGACTGTCACTGACGCCTCCTTCTTGTCGGCATCTTCGCCGCAGTGGTCGCCGAGCATGATAATGCCTCCGTTGATCATCATTTCGGCGCACATGATCTGATCGGTCCACGGCGAAACGTACGGGGGCGAAATTGGGAGAGGCGTTATGGTCACCGAAGTAACATAAGATATTTTTGAAGCATTTATACTGTACGTACATTTAAGATGTACAAGCTTTCCTTTTCGGATGTGGTTGGCTTGAAATCCCGAGGGGTGTCGCAAATTGAAAAGAGGGATACAAGCGTTGATTGCTATGAGCTATTACGGGGGACCATAGTAAATAGGACCCCCGTCAAACACAAAAACCTATACATTTTGCTATTTTTACGAACAATATTTGGTCCTATTTATTATGGTCCCCCGTAAATAGACAAGGTAAAACAAAAAAAATAGCTCTTGCGTGTTAACCCTTTTACAACTGGAAACCCTTTTTGGGGACACATTTATTTGATAATAGTATAGGGACGGGGTTCGGGGTTCTAAAGGGGTTAAAGAAGAGTAATTACCCACCGCGCAAGCAACCGGGCAAGGAACGCCGACCAGCCTAACCGAGTTTTTAGTTTATTTAGTGTACATCATACACACATATATAGGTATACCATAAGACAATATACCTGGTATAACCAGCATCATACAAAACATACAGCACGTACGATACAACACATCAACAAACAACACATGCCTTCAAGCGAACTGGCTTTGGCAATCTGGAAGGGATGCATAACTACAACAGCAGGGACGCTCATCCTCGAATTTTTCATCGTAATTGTATGATAAAACGATTGCGTGCCCTTCGATCTTCGGCGTAGTCAACACGTATTATAAATAACGGTATAGCCGCCATAGCAAAAACCTGCGGCCATAATAGAGATCACGTCGCGCATGCCACAGCAGGGTAACGATTCAAGCAAACAAACACCTCCACAACGGCAAAGACAGAATCTAGAGAACTACGAGCGAAAGCGGGTTTCCAATTTACACAGCAGTGCCAAACAAATAGCGGCCCCTTTCGAGTTCGCTGAACCCGGACTACATAATACATCCGCCACCGCCGACCTCAGAAAATAACGCACACAAGCTTAACAGCTACGAAAAAACGTCCTGCTCTATAAGTTCCTAGGGACAGCTATTTACGGGGGACCATAGTAAATAGGACCTACCGTACACACAAAAACCTATATGTTTCTCTATTTTTACTAACCATATTTGGTCCTGTTTACTATGGTCCCCCTTAAAAGACAATTTTCGACATAATATCTGGACCTGTTTTGCGTCTGAAACTGGCTGTTTTAGCGTGTTGAAAGTACCTTGCCAGTGGGGTCCTTCGCCGGGGGGTAGACCACCTCCGCTCCGAAGACTGTAGTGAGGAAGGTCATGTACGCGGCGCAATCGCGAACGCTCACGAACGGGATGATCTTGCGCGCCAGGTCCTTGGGCACGTCGTGGAGCTCGTTGGTGGAGTTGGACACGGACCAGATCTGCCCGAAGGGGTCCAAGTACTGCCCGTACCTGAAAGCAAAACAAAAGGACGAGAGGGGAGGTTTCGTTCAGGTTAATGGTCGGACAAAACACTAAGGTACAGCAGCGGCAGTGCACTAGCCTAGGGAGTGTACATATGTAACAGACTGTAGTATGTTGGATTTGCGGTGATACTGTCATGGCGGGAGAGCGAGGGCGGCTGATGTTACGTTTCAGCAAAAACGAAGCCTCCCCACTAAAACAAGTACAAAGCGTAAAAAAAATGGACCAAGGACAGGGCGGCAGACAGAATTGCACCAGTCCGCGCGCCAAAAAACACACACACACCCTCACAAAATAAGAAACAATATTACGTAGTAGACTACACAATTTACCTGGCAACCAACTCTCTAAGCACACCGCCTCCTCGCGAAAGCTGCAAAGCAATAACAGCAGTAGCACACCACGAACGAGACATCAGCACCGTTGCGCCTATCCAGCGGATACACACAGATTGAGGGAATCAAATGTAACCATAACCCCTTTTCAGCGCTAATGATAGCAAAGAAACCAAGGCCCAGCCAGATCCCAAAGCAAACCCAAGCTCCCGCCAAAACATCACAATACAATAAAAACACCACACACAATCGACTCACAGGGCACCCCAGAACTGCTTCTCGCACTTGGTCAGCTCCTTCGCGCCGGCAGCGACAAGCTTCTGCGCCGTGCTCAGGGGGTCGTCGGAGTTCAGGTGGAGCCGCACGTGGGGCTTGGCGATGGCCCCCTTGTCCATGTCGTTGCCCAGCTCTTCCACATAAGCGGTGATGCCGTCGATGTTGAGCGCTAGGTGGAGGACCTTGCCGTTGTCGCCGGGGTGGCGGAAGTACTCCTTGGACCCGGCGGCCTCGCCCATGAAGGAGACGAACTTGTCGGCACTCTCGACCACGAGGTCCACGATGATGCCACGGCGGGACGGCGGTTGTTGCTGTGTTTTTTTGTTTGGGGTTTTGTTTTTTACGTAGTTTTTAGTTTTTTAGTTTTTTTAGTTTTTGACGAATTCGTGTTTTTTTGTTTGTTTTTCGTTTGTTTTCGTTTTGGACAACAGAACGTTTTGCCACGGGGCAGGAGGGGGGTGGGGGGGGGAGGAGGGCGCAGCAGGCGAGGAGGGAGGGAGGGAGGGAGGAGGACATTTACGAGCAACGTTAGATGGTGACCTTGAGGAGGCCTGAGTTTAGTCGGGAGACATAGACATATTTTTTGGGATGGTTGTGCCCGACGAGGTGGGCGGTTGTGTTTTCGCGATTTCGCTTTAACTTTCCGGATTTTTTTTTCGTACTATTGTTTGGACAGAAACAGACTACTTTACAGAATACTTTACAGGGGGGGGCGAGGAGAAAGGAACGCTATAAAACAGGGCTACGTACAGTAGATTAATAGTTTAGCGGGGGAGAAGCCTCTAGTACGTCAGGATGGCTTGAAGGTGGTTTCGAGCGTTTGGGAATTCGTCATGAGCCGCCGGAGGCAAGAGGCCTCGCGCATGCGCTCAACGCGCACGCCAAAATGTTTGTTCTGAAAAGCAACAAGATCGTGTCGCTTGGTGGGGCTGCGCCCCCAAGGTGACCACAACGAACTACTCTGTACCGTCCTACGAGAATCGCCCGTGTTGGGAGAGCCACAGGCCTCACCACAAAAGGTCATCGCTCACAGGACCCTCTGCCTTCCCTAAACCACCTCCTACCCCGACAAAGCTCTGTTCTCAGTTGGATCGCGAAACATATCATATCCTACCATGCGGAGAACAGAACTGCAAATTAGTACGAAGCGGCGCATGTTATCATGCAGGCTTCTCTCTGAGCCCAGCAGCAGCAGCACGAAGCTCTGCCAGAACGCGACTCTCTAGCCTGGAGCTCCTACACAGAGACAACTTAGAAGCACAACCGACTGAGGCTGAGGATCTACGACCGACCGCTCCATTCACCTCTTGGCCGTCTGAAGGGCACGCAGCGACGGCAGCTTTCTTGGATTCTCCCTGTCCAGCGTCCTGGCCAGGGCGCTTGGTGGTGCTGTCGGTTTGGTCGGCCATGGCACTCATGTCTTTTCGCTTGGAGATAAGTAGTTGAAGGTATATGAACAGGGGAGGAGGAAGTTCGGAAGAGGTCAAGGGTAGGGAGCGTAGTGGGGTGGGGGGGCGGGTCGTGAGCCTAGGCCAAAGGGGCAGAGTGTGCGCGCCAATTTGTGCCGAAATTGTCTGGGCGGGCAAATTTGGAGTTTGGATCGGAATTCGCAACAGAAAGGGAATTGCGCCGCATAATGTTCAACGAGATATGAAGGCGCTGCCTCGTTCGGGGGCTACGTTCGTATGCCACCACACGAAGCCGTCTTTTTCGCCCTTGCAGTGTTTCTGCTGTGTCTGCTACGTGTGTGTGACGATGAAGGTGAGCGTTAGAACCCGCTATAGGCAAGCCAGGATTTTTCTCTATACCATCTGGAGCTTAATATATATCTACAGAGAGAATATCAGCTGTCATTTCCAGTCGAAGAGGCGACCGTAAACGTGCTGTCAAACCTACGTACAGATAGTCACGTCTAAACCTCTCTTGGCTGTCGGCCCTGCTGTGGGCGAGCTGCCATGCGACATGCGACCCACACCTCCATGAACGGGCAGGCCACGACCTCGCACAACTACGTAACTAGTAGTATGTTGCCTAATATCGGCGGCCAAAGCGCAGCAGGTGCACGTGCTTCGCTGCCGACCAATCTGCAAGATAGAAGTTCGATTCGTTTGAAATTCAATATTTGAATTTGAGCAGGCTCCAGGCTGCCAGCTGCCAGGCTGCAGCCGCGCCATCGTTTTCTACCAGCGATCCATTTTTCGTCTTGTACTTCGTGCTGTAAAAATGTGAAGGCACATACTGGCACCCGGTGCTCGTGGAAGGCTTCTCCCGGGAGAAGAGGAGCGGGGGGCGTCCTCGCAAGCCCGTGTCCTTGGCGGGCCGACGGTTTCTGCACCTTGTGCTTGATCGACGACGATGAAGGCTAAAGGTTGTTCGAGGCGCGATACTCTCTGTGTACCTGGTACATGGTACCCTGGTATGTTCGAAGCGCTCGTGGTGCAGAATAATCTTGGGGGAAAGATACAAAGATACGGTAGATCCCGCGTCCCCACGCACCCATTGCGATATCGTCATGTTTATTGTTAATTTGCATAGAAACCCCCAACTGCCATAGCATGTATCTATTACTGGTCTCTACGATGTTCCTGAGCTGTGACCGCGTCGAGGACGTCCCATGGGATCCCGCAGGACAACCATGGGACTTCGCAGGACAAGCGTTACGATAAAGGCCATCTTTTTCACCACGAGATAACCCATGTTTCCATGTCCATGGAATTTGCCATGGGAAACTGATACGATGCCATGGGATATATCCCATTATCCCATGGATCCCGAAGCGATATCCCGTGGGATATACCCAGTAGTAGTATCATATCGATTTCTCACATGAAGTCCCATAGGACATCCCATGGAATGTAGGATTTTCCATGGGAGACAACCTCCCGTGAATCCCACGATCGATCGTAGGTTATCCCATGCATGGGATCAAATTGTGTCCAATGAGGTCCCATGGGTTCCCGTCGGAAATCCATATAATGCGCATAAAATTGATCAGTGGCTATTGTACGAGTGGTGTCGGTAGTCCGACGAAACTTGCTCGAAGCGAGCAACCCCAATCCAAACCACCTGTCTTGTTCTCAGCGTACAGTACAGGACACCTATTACGGGGGACCATAGTAAATAGGACCTACGGTACACGCAAAAACCTGTATATTTACCTACTTTTACTAACACTATTTGGTCCTATTTACTATGGTCCCCCGTAATAATAAGAAGCAGAAACATTGACCCAGGCTGAGTTTCTTATTTAGGAGTGGGGGTATTGTACACTGACTTCAGCATATAGGCTCCCGAATTTCTTATTTCCTGTAAATCTCAGCCTGCGTTTCTTGTTAGCCTGTTTCTTATTAGGTGTTCTGTACTGTACAACACCTCCTCGCCTCGTTCTATCTTCCAATGAAACACAGCAGAAAGACAACACTCACATGAAACTCCTCTGGTCCGATTCCGATTGTATTTATCACTG
>JBBMKB010070967.1:0-14139 GCA_037833945.1 Alaria marginata | reverse complement strand
CTTTGATTATGCTTATAATAAGCAAGCCAAAAAAAACTTGCTTAAGCATGCTTATTTTAGTTGCTTACCAACACTAATCCCACCCCCTTTTCAAAGATTTGTACGGCTACCATACACAGTAAATAGCATTTTGAAGGCGACAAATAGCATGGATCTACCGCTAGTGGCATAGAGGCACGGAAGACTGCGCGGCAGTGGGTAGGTGGGTGGGTGGGTTTTGCTAGATACGCAGAGCAGACAGAGGGGTACCGATATACCGGGAAACACGTTTAACTCAGAACGTGATATCTTCTCAACCACAGCTTCATTCCCTACCGTCATGAGAAGTGAAGAAAAAATCGTATATCCACATTAATCGATTTTGTACTTTGGCCAGATCAACGTGTCGAATTCTTCAACCCGAAAAACTCCTCCAAGACTAACGAGAATATATGTGAAAATATCACCGTTTTTGCGTAGTTTGTTTGACAACGTGAACAACGTACGAGTTCTCACGCCACTGACATTGTTTAACATTGATCTTTGGGAAAAATATCAACCCCCATTGGACGGGTTCTACGATAATAGAGGTACGATCACTTTTTGGCTTTTTTGTTTCTGAATTGCGATGTTCCTTAACCCACAATAGTCAGAAAAACTCCTATTTTTTCAGGCAGACGTTTTTGTGTACCTGGGCCATGAGCTTGTTCAGGAGGTCTGTCGCGTTTTCTAAGGCCTAACGTGCACTCCATATGCCTGTATTGTACTGGTAAGTGTATAGCTGCTGCGGAATTAAACGTTAAAGAACGTAAACGAAAAAAACAAACGAAAATGTATAGATATATATATTGAGTTCCAGTATGGCCAGCAGCGCGATTCTTCAAGGCCCAAAGTACGTAGCTTAGACCGGGCTTCAGCAGAAACAAGTATATACTACCGTGTACAGTAAGGGAGTCGTCGATGGTGAGCAAGACGAAATTGGATTCCTGCCGTCCTGCAGAGAGCTTCGTTATTTCATGCCTATACTCCATGCCTACCTTCTCAGGGTATCCTTCGGATCATGAGAGATGGTTGTCAAGAGTTATAATCGTGTCGTAAACGCTCAAGAAAAAAATCGATCGTACTGAACGCCTTAGAGAAACAATAATTTTGAGTTTTTTAGAACTCGGCCTTTGCAAAATATTAATCTGATATTTATAATATGCCGTTTCTCACCCTCTCGCGATGAAGCAATTTAATGAGCTCATTTCTGCTCAACTCGGAGAGGACAATACGACACGGGACTGAGATTAAGTGAGCTATTATTGCTGTCCGAGAACCAACGCCCGAATGGGTAGGTTGGACCGTAACTGGACCGAGTCCGGCGGAAAGCTGTGTTACCATGGCCGGGGGTTTTGTTAGTGGATAAGCAGTCGCAAGTCCCACATTTCCCGGAGGAATGACCTTCCGGGTGGCTATCTATACCGCACCTGATCTCCAAAGAAAGATCAGATCGGATCAACATTGTCACGTGTCCGTATACCACCGCAGCTCGCGCTGCGGTAGTAGTAACGGTAACCGTCGGTAGGGACAGCCGACGCTGTCGCTACCACGGGAACGGAAGGATGCGCCAGCTAGCGCTGGATTGCGAAACCAATTGAGTTAAATTGACACACGACATGTATATAAGACGTGAGAGTATGGTGAGCGTAAGCTTAGCTTTTCCTCATCCGCCGGAGGATGAGAAACAAAAACAAGCAAAAAACGTGTCTGTCGCGTGCGCACTTTTACGATAACGTCAAGTCCGCCCACGGTAGGGGTGCAGCAATATGTTTCTGGGCTCCTGACACGATATCTCACCGGAAATATGACTTCCAAGATGTTCGTTCGCGAAACTCGATCGACGATTATATCTGTTAGTTTTAAAACAAACGCACTTGTGAAAGGATCCATACCAAGCGGTAGCTCCTCACTTCAGGAGATCTCAACCGGTCAGGAACGTTTGACCCCCAAAAGTGCAACCCCCACCGCGGGATGGCTCCGTCTGATACGCGTTACGTCTCGAAAACGCATGGCTATTAGTAGTAGAAGTAGCCGAAACATAGTGCAACCTTTTACTTAGGAAGGGTGGTAGTTGTGCGTTTGACCCAAAAACATATTTTCCTTTAGCGGGACGGCGGCTCACCTACGACAACAGAGTCATCCCACGGTAGGGGTGCAGTAATAAGTTCCTGAGCTCCTGACATTGGGAGCTCAATATCTCACCCGAAACTTGACTTTCAAGATATTCGTTGGCACAATGCAGTTAACATTGCTGCCCGCTAGTCCTGAAACAAATGTACACTTCAGGAGCTCAACCGGTCAGGGACTTTTTACACCCAAAAGTGCAACCCCCGCCGTGGGATTACTCAACAACAATGTCGTAAACGTTTGAGTTTTCTCCCACCCGCCGGAGGATAAAATAAACAAATAAAAAACTATAGTATAGAAAAGGAAGTATCTGCCGTCCACTGTACCCTCAATGCAGACATACACAACCCGTAACGCGCGCGATCGGAGTATCACACACAAATCGTGGTAAGTGTAGGCTGAATAACAGAGACATAGTCAACGTTTGACACATTCTAAGATAGAGGTTCACCATATTTTCCTGAAGCTCCTTATTTGAGGAGCTCTATACCCTCACCGAAAAGCTGAGTTTAAGCAAACTAAACGTAAGTGCGATCCGATAAACAAACCCGTGGCCCATCTATACAACCAAAGCATGTAGCAAAAACAGAAAGATATTCCAACGATTTTGGGTTAAGGAGCCCCGTCATCCAGAAACATTAAACGCCGAAAAGTGCTGTCTCTATCGTAGAACGCATAGTTCAGTATAAGTATAGTCGCGGCTAGCAGTTGCAGCAGTGGTGATCAACAGAGCTGCTTAGTTCACTATAGTCTTTGGTGTACACCAGAAGGGTATAATGTGGCGGAATACGATATTATTTCGAACTGTAGGTTTCACGGTTTCGTATGAAAGGAAACAACAAACAATTCGTGGTTCGGGAATGTTTTTTGTGATCAACGTTGAAGACTATGCTGCACATTGTCGGAGGGCAAGCATCGTACGTAATGATAAATAAAAAAGGTCTCGAAGAATGCGCCGAGATTCAAGTACGAGCAACGTATTTGAGAACAGATCCTATTCTAGACTGTCGTTCCAGTACAGTAGACGTTGCGGGATAAAGAGAGACAGCAGCAGCTCTACACGGTATAGCACAGGTCCCCAGGTCTCACTCATCACTGCTCCAGAGTACTAAAACACAGACTTCAGCAAATCTAGTGGGTTCTCAGCCATTCTTTTGGCCCAATGTGAAATACAACAATTTTGTTTTTTTTCACCGTCCGGCGGAGAAGGAAAAATAAAGCTTACGCTCACCACAATTACCACGTATTTTGTACATGTCGTATTTCAATTTAACTCAGTAGGTTTCGTAATCCCAGCGCTAGCTGCAACATACTTCAGTTCGCGCGCTAGTGACAGCATGGGTTGTCCCTACCGACGGTTACCGTTACTACTACCGCAGCACGAGCTGCCGTGGTATTCGGACCCGTGAGTATGTTGACCCGAGCTGATCTTTACAGATCACTGCCGCAGCGCGAGCTGCCGTGGTATACGGACACGTGAGTATGTTTACCTCCAACCTGATATTTGAACATCAAAAATATTGTTTTTTTCCTTGTGCGATGCCAAGTTCATCCGTACTACCTCCCGGTGTGATCTGTCACTTCAAGCGTCAGTCTCTGCTACGACGCCATTTCGGGGACACGCATCGCGATCACTGGTAACTTGCAAATATGAGTTTCGGCGAAATCCTCGATCTCTCACCTGTCGTCTATGTTAAAGTTTTGATTAATGTATCTGGAACCCGATGCCGACGCGATGTGTAACATTTGTGTGCGAGTGACGACATATCCTTGTCCCACGTATTTTTGTGTTCTGGATTCGGGGTACAGAAAATTAGTAATTCGGTACTATATCTCCCTTAACGTATTTTGTCGAACGATTTCATTCATGAAGAAAATATCGACACTTAAACGAACTTATTGATCGCCGAGGCAAGCTGGTGCTCGGCTAAAACCTGTTTGTAAGTGACGCGTTCAACGATAGAAGTAGCACTTTTTGGCGTTTTAATTTCCTGGTTGACGGGGCTCCTTAACCCAAATTCGTCGGAATGTCATTTTGTTTTTGCAATGCGCTTGTTTTGTATAGATGGGCCACGGGTTTGTTTATCGGATTGCACTCTCAGGTTGCTCCAAACCAAGTTTTCGGTGAGGGTATAGAGCTCCTCAAGTGAGGAGTTTCAGAAAGAATATGGTGAACCTCTATCATCGTGGAATGTGTCAAATCGTCTCCCTCATAGCTGCTTTGGAAGTGTGACAGGCCATAGTCCCCTACTCTGCACTATATGAACTGCGTTTGACTGGCCAGTGCCTGCGAATACTTGAAGCCTAGCTGTATGCCGGTAGAAGAAGCACACCAGCACGATTTCAGCTCACCTCCTCCATAATCGGCCCAATTACGTTCGAATGACGATGCCCCGTAGATATATACCTGGGACAATGTTGCATATATTGCACCTGAGGAAGGAGGAAGAAATTGGGCCGGCTTACATTCTGACACAGCGGGGCCTAACGGCATTATACTTGTGGCAATACCGGGGGGGAGGCTTTGTTTCGAACTATGAATACATATAAACGTTACAAAATTCATAGACAAGAACGGGACGTAACGGTGTCCACGCCTGGCGTAGAGATACTCCCAAGTGCGGAAAACACCCCGACGAATCCCCTTACCGACCTACAGAGGTGCGCCCGTTGTTTCCTGGGGACCCTCACTTTAGGGCACTCTAAACCTCACCCACCAACTGGTTTCTGAGTAAACCGAGAATTCAACCAGATGAACCAACCCACATGTGGCTTAGGTTAACAAAAAATCTGACTGAAAACCAAGACGTTTCCGACGATTTTGGGTTAAGGAACCCCGTCATTCAGAAACAAAACAATCCAACGAGTGCTACTTATATCGTAGAACCCGTCAACAGCCACACCAAAGACCACGTAATACGATGGTAGCTAGTCCAAATCGTTTCAAATGGTGGTAGAGAAGGTTTTAGTGGCAGCGCGTGAGTCTCTCGGTGACGAATACGGGGGGTCACGGTCTTGATACATTCTCCATTTACACTGATGTTGGCGAATGGGTCTGTAAAATATATCGTGTATTGTTTTTGGTGGGGAACAATCGACAACCTGGTGATTAAATAGGGTTAGTGTTCTTCGATGTCTGTCGACTTCCCCAGGCTTTTTTGTAGTCAGTGGGAAAGCAACGCCCCTCAGCATAGGCCGGGCCTGACTAATGTTCGAGCTACGCAAATGATCAGCGTCCATTAAACAGATAACAACCTAGTATCACCTCCGGAAGCTGTGGACGTATCATCCAACTGTGTTGAGGAGAATGTAGAGTTGATATACGCCGTGAAGTTGTAAGCCTCGATGTCACCTGCACGATGCAACAAGCAACAAACAACGGTTGTTGTGGTGACGGTTGAGCCAAAAAAACAGAAAAGTAAAACCCTGGCGCACAAAATGACATATCGCATCGAAAATAGTAAATTGTATATCAGATGACGAAATATACGGTAGAGCTGCCCCATTGATTGGCGTTCGAGACTTTGCACTTAAGGGGTTTCACATCCCGTCTAAAACGTGTTTTGAGGAAAATACAAGACCAACCCGATTGCACTGCGTCAGTGAACGAAACAATACTATTTGCACGAGGGCGCACAGACAAAAACCGTTCTGGACCAACACACTGTTTGGTTTCGATTTCGGCCGTTCTGAGGGCGAGAAGGGACTACTGATTGTTGACCCGCACAACTAACGTTAACATCTGATTGTCTACGCGCAGAAAGGTGCACACGGCGTTGCCACTTCGAGTCGAACATCTGTGAGTTTGCTGGCCAACGTTGTTGGGTGTCTGGTGATTAGGGCTTGCGTGTCCGCTAGGGTGCAACTCCAACGCCCAAACGCCATTCAACATCGGGATTGTACGTGACACCAGGGGGTGCGATCTTACTCTCACCGTAGACATAATTTTGGCTGAATGAAGTGTTGCCATCAAATTTGAGAGAAGAGTTGAATCCATAGATGGCACCTGTCGGCAGTACAAGGGATGGTGCTCCCATCACAAACGGAGCATAAACTATTGACAGGTGCATTCAGGATGCAATCTTCCTTCTGCTGTCATTAGGCCAACGCATTCAACGGCACAACGACATTGGAAAACTTAAAGGCTTGAAATTCGACTATAGTAGCCGTTCAATACCGTGAGAATGTTGACCACGAAGTGGCCAGGGACGCCCCCGACAGAAGTAGTCGACATTCCGTCAACCATGCGAAGACATATTCTATGATAGATGTTCACTTTTTTTTCTGAAGCTCCTCACTTGAGGAGCTCAAAACCTCACCGGAAAAACGGTTTTAAGAAAACTGAAAGTGCAAACTCATGAACAAACCCGTGGCCCATATATACAACAGAACAGAAGCAGATTGCAAAAATAAAATGACATTCCGACGATTTCGGGTTAAGGAGCCCCGTCATCCAGAAAATAAAAACGCAAAAAAATCCTACCTCTATCGTAGAACGCGTTCAAAGAAGTTTAACGAAACACCGGGCTTGCTCAATGTCGCCATCACCAAAACAACGCTTCGACGTCACGCAGTTGGTACTTACTGCGGTTGTTGTCGGATAAATAAACTTAGAGGCAGAGCCGTACCCCATGAATTGGACGCCTCGAAGCCAACGAGCCAAGTACCCCCACGTACGTCTGCGGCCAACGTAACTTTCAATATTAATAAACAGTTATTACGGGGGACCGTAGTTAATAGGACCTACGGTAGACACAAAAAAACTATATATTACTCTATTTTTACTCCCAAAATGTGGTCCTAAAAACTGCGCCCCCCCGTGATAGTAGAAGCCGGGATATCGGAGACCCTCAGCCGCCCATCGTACCTCCGTCACTGGCGAAGTTTTGGTCGAAGAAGGTTGTGCCGTCGACGTCGAGTGTCGAATGTTTGGCATAAATAGCCCCTGATCGAAGGCATTCGCGTATTATGGCGTGTTAAAACAAACGAGGTCATAATGCAAAGATATTGCGGAGTCCAACCTCAGTCGATGTTCACCATGATTTTCCGAGGCGAGTTTCCAAGCTGGTATTATACGATAGACACGTTCTACGGTTGACGTGCGCCCAATTTTTCCTGGTGCTCCCCACTGGAGAAGCTCTATGGTTCCCCCCAAAATATATATTTAGCGCAAATTAAAAGTTCGACTCGATGAACAAAAACCAATGGCCAAGGCATACAATATGTTTTCGCAAAAACCAAGAACGCCATTTCGACGATTTTGGGTTAAGGAGCCCCGTCATTCATGAAGAAAAATGGCAAAACGAGCTACCTTTATCGTAGAACGTGTAGATACGACGAAACATGCCTGTTTTAAGTACGAATGCCTATATATATCGAAAATATGGCTTGTGTTGTTAAAGCGGCCTATCTCGAACAGCTGTACAACGGGCCAGTGACGTTTTGTCGCGAGGGGTATTTCCATACTGCTAAATGCAATATTCCGCAGTCAAAAGGCAAAGCGAGCAATACACAAGGGGTATCTCACACGTGATCGAGGGAGCGCAAGCATGTAACGATCGGGGCGCAAGTATACTCTACGTGATGATATTGATATTGTACCAATCCACGTTACATTTTGGTTCGTCTCTTGCTGGTAAATATCAAAGATTAATCAGTTCATGCCCAGGCAAACTATACGTTTCCACTTTGGTGCTTAAAACAAAACAAACAAATGCTGTTCACACCGTTAAATCCAACTCTCATTCGGTTTCAAGCGATTTACTTGGTCAACACTGACTGGAGGAGCTTTTGGTTTGTAGGCACCGAAGCGAGTTCGTCTGTCTTTGTAGTAAATATATGCTGAACCTCGTGGGTCGCCATGCCCGTGCGCTACTAAGGTCTCGTGGCGCATATGGTCTGCCTGCTTTAAACCTGCAACAACAGCAGCGGTATTCATTGTATGTGGCTTGATTATGCGTGCTCAGCTTGGTTCGGAGGGTCCGGCACAATATTTCAGTTTTTTGTGAACGTTGATGGAAGCTTTAATGGAAGCTTCCACGCTTTCCTACACGAGAAGCTTTCATGGAAGCGGTAGAGGCTTCCATATAAGTCGTGGAAGCTTTGATGAAAGTCGTGGAAACTTCCACAGAAGTAGCGCAAGCTTTCATCATTTCCAAGAAATCTTTCGCCACTGACACGAAAGCTTCCATCGTCAACGCTTTCGCTAACGCGTCTATGGAAGGATCGGCCGAAGCTTCCATAGAAGCTAAAACGAAGGCTTCCATGGAAGCCGTGGAAGTTTCCATGTGCGCCTTCATAGCAGTTGTGGATGCTTCCACGGGAGCTGCTTCCATGGAAGTAGTACAGACGTCTATGCAAGCTTTCACGCAAAAGCACTGGAGGTTTTAAAATAAGCTTCGATGGATACTTCCGAGTCTGCCGTGAGCTCTTTCACGGTTTCCATGAAAATTATTTCCATGGAAACGTCCGCTACCCTCTACTACAGTGGAAGAACACATCCATGGACGTGTGACTGGAAACTGCCATGGAAGTATTAACAGCGTCCATAAAAGTGCGACTGAAAGCTCCCATGGAAGTCTCGAAACCGTCCGCGGACGTTAGTGGGAGCACTTGAAAGTTCCATCGATTTATTAACGGCTTTCATGGAAGCCATGGAAGCTTCCATGGATGTCAAGCTGACATGTACGTTGTGGAAGCTTCCACGGGAGTGCTGGAAGTTGCCATGGAACCTATGGAAGCTTCCATGGAAGTGGTGGAAGCCTTATGGGCGTGATAAAAGCTTCCGTGGAAGTTGTGGAAGCTTCCAAGGAAGTTGTTAAACATTCCAAAAGCTTCCATAAAAGCGACGGTGAGAGACGCGTGCTACGCTAGAGGTAGCACGTTTGGGCTTCTTTTTCTGAATGACGCACCTCCTTGACCCCAAATCGTTGGAATAAGTTTCTTCATTGTATTTTGTTTTTTTGTGTACCTAGGCCGTAAGTTTGTTTATTGGGTTGCCCTTTCAGTTAACTCAAAAACTGTTTTTAGTCGTGGTTTGGAGATCGTGAAGGGAGGAGGCCTCAGGACAAACATGGTACATCTATACCGTAGCAAGCATCGGACGTACTGGAACCGTCCACGGAGGTGGTGGAAACTCCCGTTGGTAAGCTACCATGTGGAAGTACTGAAACGTCCCATACAATACGCGACATCAGTTAAGAATTTCCCATTCTGGCTGAGCCTTGCGGCTTATTGTGATGTCAACGTTGAGCACAGGCTTTTAAAAGCCACTATATAAGATTTAGAGTGGCGTCCTTGCTGAGCAAAATAATGCTTTTAGCTGTAAATTCCTAAATTACATAAAAACTCAGCCTGAAATTCTTAATTGCCAAATTCGTAACATATATATGTTGCGTACTGTGTAAGTCGTGAAAGCTTACGCAGGCGTGGCTAGAGCGTCTACATGAGTCGTGAAAGCTTCCATGGAAGTGTCCAACGCTTGCATGGAAGTACTGTAAGCTTACTGGAACCTTCCATGAAATGGAAGTGGTGGGAGCTTCCATAGAAGTGTTAACCCTAACGTCAACACTTACCCTAGCCCTAACCCATTGGAGCATACGTGGAAGCTTACTGGAATTGTCGACGGAAGTGGAGGAAGCTTCCATAGAAGTGTGTACACTAACCTTAACACTTACCCTAGCCCTAACCCATGGAGCTTACGTGGAAGTTATGGAAGCTGAACTTAAATCTATATTGTTTTCCTTGACTACCATCTAATATTGGTGGAACCTTATATCACTTTCATGGAAGCCGAACAAAAGTTTCGATCACCTCCGACGCTTGCATGGAAGGCGCTTCCATGGAAGCTTCCAGTACTTCCGACACATGACGCGTTCCACGATAGAGGTAGTACTTTTTGTCGTTTTTATTTTCGGGATGACGGGGCTACTTAACCCAAACTCAGATTGCACTTTCAGTTTGCTTAAAATCGTGTTTTGGGCGAAGTATAGGGCCCCTCAAAAGAAGAGCTTCAGAAAAAACATGCTGCACCTCTATGGTAGAATGTGTCATATCTTGCATGGAACTCCGGTAAACGCTTCCGATCCCTCAGGGAGGCATTATTCCATCGATACTTCCGTTGCTTCCATGCAAGCAAGCGGTGGAGTTTTTCATGGAAGCAGATTCCATGGGAGTGGAAGCTTCCACCATGGATGGAAGCTGTTTTCATGGAAGTAATAAAAGCTTCCACTACTTTTGAGAAGCTAGAACCAAAGCCGATAGAAGCTCCGATGGAAGCAGCTGCTTATGTAGAAGCAGCACAAGCTTTCATTAACGTCGTGGAGGCTTCGAATGAAAGCTCTCACGGAAGCTTCGATGGGAACGTTTGACGAGGCTTCCATGGAAGTTTCCACTACTTCCACGGAAGCTTCCACTACTCCAAAAACCCCAAACATGTATGTGGTGGAAGTCATCATGGAAGTAGGGGAAGCCTTCATCACTTCCATGGAAGCTTCCACCGAAGTGTGGAAACTTCAATGGAAGCTTCCATCGACCACGACGAAAACGCAAATAATGTACAAGCCCGCTTTGGAGAGGTCATAGTGAGGGGAACTCAAAGAAATACGTGTTACGTCGGCAGCAGCAGAGCTTGTTCAACCGTATGAAGATCAGCAGCAACGACGGCAACATCGGCAGCACAGCAACTAGTCCGGATGCTCACTGCTCACCCAATACACAGGAGGAGTGCACGGAAACGAGTAAAAACAATGCAGGGTAATAAATAAAGTAACGCGAACTCTCGGTTCATGTACCATGATGGGGGTATACTATGTTCCCACAGAACCTACTGTATAGAATATGCAGCCTCTAACGCGTTGTGGGTGTTGGCCCCCACTTCATATTTCAAGACAAACTCGTACCACTAATGCTTGCTATGCCCCCCATTATTCTCGTGTAGTTTAAACGTACAGATGAAGAGAAATCCACATCTGCATGGCATCTTCATCGATTTTGAATTTTCAGACGTCGTGTCGCGGCGTCGTACGAACAGAGCTTTCTTTTCACCAAACTGTTTTTTAGGTCTGAACTAAGAAAGGGGTGTGTGTGTTTTCGTCCTATTACTTATGGGCGCCAGGAGTCACACAGGGAAAACGTGAACACAGAAGATTTCTCTCCACTTTTCCACTTGCGGTTCTTGCCTTCATTTTTCTCGCGAGAGGGGTCCAGCCGCCCCTTTCCCTCGACAAGATTTTGAGTCGAATTTTGTTTACTCAAGAATAAAGTATCGGTTTCCACGCTAAAATTGCGATTTTCTCACTTCCGAGAGATTCGAACCCGCGACATAGCCTTCAGAAGGTTTACGAGGTTACCAACTGAGCCACTGGGGACGCCAGCGTACGCTACACCAGGACTATTATTAGTTTACAGAGTATTTCACAAGTATGTTACCCTCGAAATTGAAACGTAAATGGCTGGAATATATCGAGCGTAGGTAACGTTTCGCTGGGCCGGACTCAACTCCATGTTCAGGTAAGCAGCCGGCCGATGATCGTCTACTCTTTAATTTAGAACTGGGTCGTACCTCGAGCACGAAATGAATATGCTTAAACGGGTATTCGTTGCACGTATAAAATGAAGACCTTTTGTATCGACGATCCCCCCCAAACACCGGCACAACGTTGCACAACCCAAGGACAGTATTTGAAAGTGGGATGCTCTAGGTTCCACCCCGCGGGAATCGATTGCTGACCTAAATCATCGTTAAAGAGGTAAACCATGTTCTAACGCCAGTTAACCACTCCGGGGGCTCCTTGGGAGCACCACCAGCCCTCGCTCTACCAGCTGGCAAAAGGCCGGAACATGTGAGACAACCACCTGGTGGCGGTGGACTACCACATATATGTCTCCCTGTCGTCAGTGAGAGCGTACAAGAGTTCATAGGCAGGCGAACTATCTACCATGACACCGACCAGCTGATGTAAAAATAACCTTTTGTTTTGGCCTTGTCCCACGCGAAGCTTGGCACAACCTGGCACAACGCAAGGACTACCGAAAACGCATTTCCGAGAAAAGCCTTGGTAAACAACGAATTATAATACCTGTTAGGCAGCTTCTTTCAGTAGTAGCGCCATTGCCGGCCCTACTATCTAGCATGATGCTGGAAGACGATCAACACCCGACAGGCGGGGGTGGACTAGCCCATCTGGGTATCGCCTCTGTCAATGGGTTCAGACAGGCGCCGGTTCCCTACAGCGACACCCATCAGCTGATTGGATGAAATTTCTCTTTCTGTACCGTCACATTTTGCCAATCGGCAAGTTTAAGGAGCAACCGACCAGTTCGACTGTTTTTTACAGTCTGTATAATAGTCGCGAATAGCTTCATGAGTCTAACGATAGCCGTATTGTTGCATTTAGCACAACACGCTTCTATTCTCCGCAACTATCTTCACGGGTCGAAAGGCTAGCGTCCCGTCACTTTTAGCCGGTAGACTGCTATTCCCGAAAAATCGTTCTACCTCTACGAGTTCAATTGGTAAAAACTACTTTCACGGGTAATATCTGTCATGTTTGGCCTGAAGAGCCATATGCCGTGGACGTTTTTCGAATTGCATTAGCTACCGATAAACCACCTGGCAATTTTAAACTACCTGACTAGTCACTGTTCAAGTATCTAATGATCAGATGTCGACTCTACCGTCGCCTTTAGACGGGCGTGGGGGGGCTGTTTTCCAATCAGCTCTCAGTTTGTGACGAAGAGCTGGCAAGTAACACATATTTAATATTTTGTAATCCTAAGGAATATAACAACAAGTCCTAAGGATTTTTTACTGTAAAGAAAGTTATGATACTTCTCGCGCAATATTTAATTTAACCACAAGAAAATTTTGTCCTTAGTATTGGAGAATCCAATTTGATGGTAAATCTAACGATGTATGACTACGTCAACTACATGTTGGGGTCGTATACATACAAAACCTCTGGAACGCCAGTAATTTATAATATACAATCGTCATAAAATGAGCTTTTCAACTGACGTGTGGGTTTAGTCTAACTGACTGTTTGTGTATCTGCTCCGGGTTGCCCGAGACGCATTCTACGATAGAGGTGCAGCGTTTTCTTTCTGAAGCTCCTCACTTGAGAAGCTCTATGCCTCATCCCAAAGCTGATTTTATGCAAACTGAAGGCGCAATCCGGTCAGCAAACCCGTGGCCCATCACTACAAAACAGACATATGGCAAAAATAGAATGAAATTTTGACGAGTTTGGGTTAAGGAGCCCCGTCATCCAGAAAGTAAAAACGCCAAAAAGCACTACTTCTAGACTATCGTAGAACGCGTCACGACTAAACCCCGGTGCACCGCACCACACGCCCCACCCGGAGGGCACGCTATTAGGTAGTACACTTCTACTTTAGATTGACAATGTATCGTGCGGACTGCGGTTCCACAATACCAATATGGCATCGAAGGGTTTACTCATTCATCAGTGATGCTCCATCTTATTGAGCCATATGCGGAATTGGGCATGTCTGGTAGCTGGCGGTATATTTCTTGGTTACCTGTCCTTGGTTTCCAGTCTGAACCTCGGCAGTCGGCTGATTACAAACGTTATTGTTCGGGGTCTGACCTGTCGATACCAACTGCCCACCTATACACACCTCTGTGTTCCAATCGGCATAGAACCAGCTAAAGTTAGACAGCTGTCGCTATATGGCCTACTCTCGCGAGAAAGGGCCGTGCATGTGTACCCGGAAAGGTAAAATAGTAAAGCTGTGAGTCGGCACGAATTAAGTCACCAACTAGTTATTAGTCGGACTAATAGTCAGTCGTTTCCTGGAGGTGCCGACTATCCGACTTATTGGATATCCACGCTTGCAAGAAGGCTGTTTAACGCGGGATGCATTCTTTCCTTCTTCGGTGCGGGGTCACCTCGGCCGGGGGGAGCTAATTTGGGTCGCTTCGCTCGCCCGACTTAAGTCGGCAAGTCGGCTGGCCATCCGCTGGTTTCC
>JBBMKB010070956.1:0-14141 GCA_037833945.1 Alaria marginata | reverse complement strand
AACTAATAAACAATACACATTGTGGGTCATTTTCTCCACTCAACTAATAAACCATATATTTTTTCTTAAAATCCGTATTTTCTCCTCAAGGTTGTGAATTAGTGGCCTCCTCAAGGTTGTGAATTAGTGGACGGAGGAGGGGAGGGAGGTAGGGGCGGAGATCTAGTTGCTGTCGGCAAATAACTCCATACTTACAACACGTCCCGTGGTTCGACGTTTTTTTGGCAGGTTTTTCTTGAGTGACGGTTCCGCTGCACGCATTTAAACGTCCTGTGCGTTCGACGCTTGTTGTGTTTTGCAGAATTTACGGAGGAAGACGAGGGTTTGTGCGTGGTAGCGTCTCTCTCGCACAGCTCGCCGGAGACGGAGGCGTTCATTAACAAGTGAGATGGGTACATCAGGGTACCCGATTTAAAAGCGTCTGTAGTATGGGATAACGCCTTAAGAACTGAAACCCCGTTTTTGGGAGAAACTACTTGGAATTAAAGTTGGAGCAATTATGCTGTAGGAAAAAGGTTTTTAAGATCGGTGAAATCGGCTTGTCACGTCTTGTCACGTCTATACTAAACCCACATGATTCCCAATCGAAGATAAAAGCGGCACTGAGATAAGAGCGATATTACTGGCCAGTTCCGAGAGACTCATAAATCGGGTACCCCACTGTGGGGGGTCCTCAATAGTGCCGGTATGTGTTAGCCCAATATACCGGCACTATCAGGGGCATCGGCACTACTGGGAGTAGGTGCAGACTTCCAGCCGTGCCAAGCGATTTCACTGGCACTACAAGGTATATACTCTGTACAGAGGGCCAGTCGTGCCGGGCATATTCACTGGCACTCTAGAGAGCAGTGCTACTATTTAACCGGCACTATTGCGAGCCCCCCACCGTCTGTATAGCACGCTGGGAGAATGAAGGTCGTCTCGCTGGCATTCTGGAGACCAGTGGCAGTATTTTGTTGGCACTATTGGGAGCCCCGCACTGGCTGTATACGAGCACACTGGGGGGATGGGGTCATGACCCCTTTTGAACCGCACGCACGTTTTTGGGAACAAACTATTTACGGGGGACCGTAGTAAACAGGACCTACGGCACACTCAAAAAATTATATGTTTACCTTTTTTTACGAGCAATATTTGGTCCTGTTTACTATGTTCCCCCGGATTAGTTGGAACTAGTATAGAGGGTGTTTGAGATATACCACATGTGGTTGGGTAGGAAAGCATGTAATAATAGTGTCAAAACCGACGAACGTCACAATCCAAGGCCAACCCCCCCCCAAAAAAAAAACCCGTTAAAACTTGAAAAAAATGGTAGTGTAGGAATGAGTTTTTCGAACTTGACTTTTTCGTGGGTCGGGCTGTCCTTGATTGAGTCAAGACATTCGTCGGCTTCAATACTATCTTTAGATCATTAGGTGTTTTTCTTCCCAACCAAATTTGGTGTCCCGAAAGCGCCCTCGTGTGGGATGCTTTTTGCACGAGTGAAAGGGCTACGGCGCTGTGTTTGCGCGATTATTTTTTTTGGTGGGGAGGGGCGACGGCGCACGCCACGAAGGACCGGCGAGGCAAGCATGCCAGACAGGCTTAGTGGGTTCACTCATAACCACATGGCCTTGCGGTAATCATGTCAGATTCGAGTGATTCAACCCCCCCCCCGTAACAGCGTCTTATGACTACGGCTATGCAAGAAGTGAGTACACCCCCCCCCCCACTCGGTAACAGCATGTTGATCATCACCGCATGACGCTGCAGCAGTAAGCACACCAGAAAAGCGTGACCAATCCCACCGTAACAGCATACCGATGTTCCGTCCATCGCCTCCTGCAACGTGTCTCATTATTTGTCTCCACCGCCCGCCGTCACAACCACGACGAAGGTACAAGAACCCGTCCACGACGTCCATGGGATCGAGCCTGAAGCTTCTCCTGGTCGCTGAGGGGAAGGCCCACGTCTGTGAGTATGCCCCAGACACGTGCTACGTTAGGGGCATAGTAGTGATTCCTCTACAGTGCCGGTATGTGCTATCCGGAAATACCGGCACTATAGCGGCAACCAGCACTACTCCGCATACCGCCACTACTGTTTTTTCCCTTATACGCCAAGCAATTTCACAGGCACTATAGTGGGCAGCCGGCACTACTCAACCGGCACTATAGAGGGACCACTACTGTAGTACTCTTTGGCCAGATTACTGTTGGCTGACGGGGCGCCTCAGCCGAACGAACACCCGATATCGTTGGAGTTCCATCTATGGTTTGCTGTATTTTTCGTTTTACACCTGGGCCATGGGATTGATCGTCGAGTTGCACTTTCATTTGGATCAAAATCAGTTTTTGGGTGCGGCATAGAGCTCCTCAAGCGAGCGGCCCCAGAAAATTCAGGCTGGGATTATTCGTCGGGTTTGCACTTTTATTAAGGGCGTTTGCGACGTACCAACTTTGGTTGGGTAGGAGTTGGGTAGGAAAACATATGATAATAACACTGAAACCGTCGAGCGTCACAATCCAGGGCCAGCCCAACCCACGAAAAAAGAGCGAAAAAATAGTTTCGAAATACGCTTTCCTTCCATTTTTTTTATTTCCAGCCTTACTTTCTCGTGGTTTGGTTGGCCTTGGGTTATTATATTTTGACGTTCGTTGGTTCAAATACTATTGTTATGTGTTTTCCAACCCAAACATAATTTAGAAATCGCAAACGCTCTTTAGTAGTGGTCCACGGATAGGGTGGTACTAATGAGGCGGCCGATTCCGTGTTCGTCCTCACTGTTCAAACCGTAACACAGTCTCTCTCCCCCCCATCCACCCACCGCTTTGCATTCCTGCCCTTAATCCGACTAACACAGACCCGAGATTGGCGCCCACGAGCGAGTGGGACACTTGCGCCTCGCACGCCATTGTCACGGTGAGGTGTACACGCATGAACACGTGCTTTGGTTTGAAAGTTTCACGACATTTTGACAGCGAATGTAGGAACGAAAAATGTGATTGGTTTGAAACTCGCCCGTCATGTAGTATGAGTGAGAGATGTAGACGTGACCACCGTGCTTACTTTGAAACGTTTGCGCCATTGTGACAGTGAGACAGTGAGATGCATACGTGAGCAGGTTTGGAAATTGCGCGCCATTGTGACCGTGAGATTGACACTGTGCTTGGTCTGAAACTTGCACGTTATAACTTAGTGAAGATGCGGCTGCCTGGAATTTTGGACGCTGTTGCCCTCAGTTTTTTTTGCAGACATGGGCATTGTGCTTGGTTAGAAACGTGGGCGCTATTGTGACAACGAGCTGTCCACATAAGCAGTGTCCTTGGTTAGAAACTGGCGCACCATTGTTACAGTGAGATGTAGACAAGGACATTGTGCTTGATTTGAAACTTGGGCGCCTTTGCGACAATGAGCTGTACACATGAGCGGTGTGCTTGGTTAGAAACTTGCCCATCATTGAGACAGTGAAATGTAGACACGGGTATCGTGCTTGATTTGGAACTTGCCCGGACCCCCCCCCCCCCTTCCATCTCCGCTTTCTTCCACTTGTCCTCGACCCCCACGCCAGGCTGCTGGCGGACAGGTTTTGCAGCACGAAGGGGGTAAGGCGGGGGAGCCCGGAGAGGACGTGCGTTACAACAAGGAGGAACCCCTTAACCCGTTCTTCGTTGTTTACGGGACCCGGAAAGCGGCACCACCTGTGTAGATCATACATGGCGTCGTCGGTACTCTGCTGCAACAGTTAATCTGTTCTTAGCTCGATTCAAACTGCACACACCTTTTTTGGGGCCAAACCACTTGAATTTAGTGTAGGATTTGTTTTTGCGGTATGACAAGGGACAACTGTGTAGAACATAGATGGCATCATTGCTGCTATGCTATACCTGGTATACAACAGTAATGCTGTTCTGGCGGATGGACCGGAGTGGGGAGGGGATTCAGTTTGAGTTTTGTTTTTTCTATTTGAGAACGAGAGGAAGGTTGTGCGGTATTTTGTAGGTTGGCCGCCGGACCATCGACGCTCTCGTTAGTATATTTGCCCGCGGCATTGGTTCGTCCTGTTGGAAGCATAGCGTGAAGCAAGATATACGCTGTATTTTAACTATGACGGTTTCCCCACACACCAATGCAACACAGTATGAGGTGTAATATGGCCCCTTGCCCCGATTTGACTCTGGAATTGACAGGGCTTCACGTGACACAGCGACTTGGCTAACTATGTTCTCGCCAGTCCTCGAGACTGCAATCGACACGAAACACGCATAATAGACACAGCAGTACCCGCATACCGAAATCGATCAACGGGCGTTTTCGAGAGTATCGGGTACCAGGTATCTCGGAAGGCGTCCAGTATTGTTCATGCTGACTACTGTACCGGTTTTGCGCAAACGACCGACATGACGATATCCCCCCACTGCAAGACAACAAGGGCCATCGTCTAACAACAGACACATGCTACGATAGAGGTGTTACAATGCCCGTTTTTTTCTGGGGATCCTCACTTTAGGGCGCCCTGAACCTCACCCACCGACTGATTTTTGAGTAAACTGAAAGTGCAACCCGTTTAACAGACCCATGTGGCCTAGGTGTACAAAACTATCGGACTGAAACACGAGGAGTTTCCGACGATTTTGGGTTAAGGAGCCCCGTCATTCAGAAGAACAAAAAAGCCAAAAAGTTCTACCTCTATCGTGGAACCCGTCAACAGCCAATTTGATGCATACGCTTTCCTCTTCGCGATGAGCCTGGATACATGGATACACAGCTTTTAGGCTTTGAGGGGAAGTATGTCGAAAACAAATGGCGGTTGCAGCATCGGCAGCACGAAGCAACCCGCGCTGCCGCGTAGGGTGTGTGTCCGAAGTGGAATGCAAGGAGCTGTGCCCCACGAGCGTAGCATGGTGACACTGCTGCGTGCTCATCCAACTCTCTTGGTAAGATCACGCTTGTCGTCTTTTGGGTGGCCACTATGGGTCAATTCCCGAGCAATTGATTGCTAAATGGAGATTCGGGATGTATGCGTTTTTTTTTTTTGAGGGGCATAGCCTCGAAAAAGCATCTCCCAGACAAACAACTTGTGCTTTTTTGTTTTTTGTTTGTTCTTGTCCGGTTTCGTTCACTCTTAAGGCAACACTCTCGATATTTCGATTCTTGAGCCGATTCTCGGTTCGGGCCACCCTGCGACGTAATTATTCGCTCCAATATTAATATAGCCAAATTTCATGAACACACGGACCCTCACGAAGTTTCAGCTCAACGCCGTTTGTGTATTATTTAGTAGTTGATTCGCCAGCGCGTGAATCTTCTCGCTTTTATATACGTACGTTCACGCAAATGTCCGAGCGCGAATTCTTTATGACCCGTTCCCTAATCCACCCTCACCGGATTGATTTCTCGAACTAATCCCCGCAATGAATGCATCGGGCGTGCCCCCACTGCACCACCGAGCTCTGATCGGGAGGGCTCTACCGCCTACGAGACCCTGCAACCACCGCCACAACAGCCTTTGCTGCAAACCGACCAACAAAGCGTCTGCGCTGCCCTGCCCTGCGACACTTCTTTCTTCGACCTCATAAAAAAACACCCACCTCTCGAAAGGATAGACATGGCAACTAAACTATTGAATAATCGGCGCGCAGTCCTGGCAATATCTGTAGGCGAGCGGCTGAAAACCCTTCAGATAACAGTTTGTTATGATAGTATTAGGCTGACTTCACGTCGGCGGCTGTTGTCGTGCTTCTTCAATAGCAACAGGATATTGCCCAAATCCAGAGGCCAAGGAATTGTGCTTCAGTGCCGATTCCGGTAACAGTACTCTCTCCAAAATCTTGAAAAATACATTCTGGTCGATAGATATCTGCATGCCGCTGGTCGTGAAAGAGTTTGCCGCATATTCGCCGAAATACTACGGCAAGAACCGCAAGTTTGAATGTGGGGAAGAACAAGGGCCCCAAGCCGGTGGTCCGTAAAGGCGCAAGAAGTTTGGGTGGGATCACCGGCCGGAGCAGGAGGCCTAATCCCAATCCAATACTTACATTAAGTGATCCGTAACAGAAATAAATAATACAACATTATTATGCTGACTTCACGCTGGCGGCTGTTGTCGTGCTTCTTCAATAACAATAGGATATTGCCCAAATCCAGAGGCCAAGGAATTGTGCTTCAGTGTCGATTCCGGTACTCTCTCCAAAATGTTGAAGAATGCATTCTGGTCGATAGATACCCGAACACCGCAGTACATCTATCTATGGACTTGCTTACCGTCATGACCCATAGCACACTGCAGTTATCCGCGGGCGCTTTATGGTGCCCAGCATCCTATTTTTCATCACACTCACACCACAAACTGTTCGCAGAGGAAGTTTAGGAAACAGTCACAGGCCAGAGGGGCAGATCGTCCAATGGCACAGCAGCCGCAGTACCCCGTATTATTGCTCGCTAGGAAGCTAGATTCTCTGACGGGCATACAAACACCAGCCAGTTACCATCGGCAACCCCGTCGCCCATCAGAGATCGACATACATATTAGTCGACATAATTTCCAGCTTGCTATGTCGCCTTCCACGGGCAACCCATGGGATCTCCCACGGGAGACCCACAAGTAACCCATGGGCGACCTATGGCGAGCCATGAGCTAACCGTGGGCGACCGATGGGAAGTTCATGATCGCCCCATGGGAGACCCATGGGAGACCCATGGGCGAACCACGGGAAACCCACGGGTCTACTATGGGCGAGCCACGAGAGACCCATGAATATCCATGGGCTATTGACTTCCGGCCCATGGGCACTCATGGACTATCTTTTCCAACCCATCGGCATTCACAGGAGACCCGTGAGCGACCCACGGTACGATAGGCACATGACAGCCCATGGGCGACCCATTGGAGACCCATGGGGCAGCAGAATAACTCGCGGGCAACCCATGGGCGACCCATGGGCGACGCACGGGCCAGCAGAATAACCCAAGGGTAACCCATTGGCAACCTATGGGCAACCCGAGGGAGAGCTATGAGCGACCAATCGGAAACGTATGGGAACCCACGCGCGACCCATAGGCTATCACGGCCAACCCATGGGCATCCATGGGTGGCCCATGGCAGACCCATGGTGGTAAAATTCATCGGCAACACATGCGAGACCCGCGCGCGACTCACAGGCAACCCACGGCAGTCTGATGGAGGAACCATGGACGACCAACCCAAGGGTCTCTCGTGTGTTACCCATGGGTCGCCCACGAGTCTCCCATGGGTTGCCCGTGAGTTATACCGCTGGCCCATTGGTCTCCCATGGATCCTCATGCACTGATAGTGATACCCCAATGGTGCCCATGCGTGGCCAACCGGATGCCAGATATAGCCCATGGAGGCCCATGGGTTGGCTGCCATGGATCTTCCGTGGGTTTCCCATGGGTCGCCACACGTGTTGGCAGTGATATCCCAAGGGAAGTTGACGGTTATAGTCCATGGGTCGCCCATGGGTCGCCCATGGGCTTCCATATATCTCCCATGGGCCTCTCGTGGGTCGCCCATGGCCCCCTTTTAGTCTCCCATGGGTCTCCCATGAGTTTCCTATCGGTATCACATTGGTATGCCATAGGTCTCATATGGGTCTCCCATGGGTTTGCAGTGATAACCCATGGGTGCCCATGGGTTGGAAGTGACACCGGTGGATGCCCATGGATCGCCCATCCTATGTAATGTACATTAAGCTGATTCATGTGGACCGTGATGGCACATCCCATGGCACAGTCCATGGGCTGGAGATGATGCCATGGAATCCCATGGGCAGTGCCATGGAACGTGCCATGGGACGGCCTAATGCCATGAGACGTCGCATGGCACGGCCCATGGGCGGAGAGGTGCCATGAGTCATGCCATGGAATTCCATGGCATGACCCGTGGGATGTCGATGTCTATGGCACGTGCACATGGGATGTCCCATGGCGTGATGATCACCCCATGAGGGTTGCCACCCCATGGGGCGTTCCATGGGCCAATACCATGGCATACCATGAGGTATTGTGTGGTACGTGCGATGGGACGTCCCATGGTCCCATGGCACATTTGATAACCCATGGGTTAATGAAGATGTCATAGGTCGACCCATGGGACGTGCCATGGGATGGCCTGTGTGGCAGTCTACACAACAGTGCATGGCACCTGCCTATGTGACTGTTAGCATGCCATGGCATCGTCCATGGCACCGCCCATGTCACCGCCGATGGGCTGTATCACATTCTGTAGAGCACCCCATTTTACTGACTATATAGCCCATGGCAGAGACCATGGCACCGCCCATGGCCTATGGGACAGCCCATGACACTGACTATGGCACCATCCATGGCGAGTACGACAGTCTACAGAATGGCCCATGGCACCGCCCATGGGACATTTGAGGTGACCTGAGATAACCCATGGCATAGCCCATGACACAGCCCATGGGACGTATACAAGACTGCGCGAGCCTATGAAACTGCCCATAGAACACTTGACATCCCATAGGCTTTCCTATGAGCTGTTCCATGAAACGACCCATGGGTCGAACCATGAAACGTGTCATGGGATATCCCATGGATCAACCTATGGGATTTCCCATACGACCCATACGACAAGCTATAGCACAACCCATAGCATCAGCTATGGAACGACCCATATCTTCTCAAATGGGTTGTCTCATAGACTGCGATAAAGTCCATGGGTGGCGCCGTGGGTCGATCCATGAGTTTGTCCCACGGACGGTGCCACGGGCTGTTCAATAGGCCATGGGCGGTGCCATGGTCAGTGCCAGAGGCTGTTCTATAGACAACGATACAGCCCATGGGCGGTGTCACGAGCCGTTCCATGGGTCATTACATGGCATATTGAACGCCCCACGGACGGTGTCACCGGCTGTTCTACTTACCGCAATACAGCCCATGGACGGTGCTACGGGCCGTTCCATTGGGTTATGTCATGGCACATCGAATAAACCACGGATGG
Organism: Alaria marginata; assembly: GCA_037833945.1. Lineage (NCBI taxonomy): Eukaryota > Phaeophyceae > Laminariales > Alariaceae > Alaria > Alaria marginata. Next base: position 5,179 of record JBBMKB010070956.1, on the reverse strand, counting down.
TGCCAAGGGCTGTTCAATAGGCCACGGGCGGTGCCATGAGCTTTTCTATGAACCGCGACACAGCCCATGGGCGGTGATGTGCAGTGCCAAGGGCTGTTCTGATGAGTGCAATGCAGTCCATGGGTGGTGTCATGGTCGTGCCATTGGCTTTTCTGTAGACTGCGATACAGCACACGGCAATGCCCATGGCACGGCCCATAACACTTTTGTCATGCTATGGAACAGCCCATGGTCAGTCCCAAGGGACGGTCGGCGTGTTATGGGTCAGTCCATGGGGCCATCCATAGGCTGTGCCATAGGACGTAATCAGTGCTTAGGTCCGACCATGGCACGGCCCATGAGACGTTTAACCTGCCATAGGGACAGCCCATAGAACGTGCCATGGGACTTTTGGCATGTCATGAGACAGGCCATGAGACGGCCCATGACTCTGTCAATGGGACGTTTAAAAGTTTATGGCGCAGCCCATGGGACAGCTCATGAAGCAACCTACGGGACACCCCAAAGGAAGTCCCATGGGCTGTCCCTTGGGTCATTCCACGGCATGGTTTTGCTACGGTAAATTCCATGGGACGTGCAATAGGATGTCCTATGAGACATTCCATGGGTCGACCGAAGGCGTGTCCCTTGCGAGCATTTCCTATGGCATTTCCCATGGAACGTGCCATAGGTCATCCCATGGGGTGGCCCATGGGACGTCTCATAGGCCGTCCCATGGGACGACCAACGGGATAGCCACGGGTTGGCCTATGGCATGACGCATGGGTCTTTCCGTAGATCATCCCATGGGACCCCTTATATCGCATGGGTCTCCCATAGGTAGGGCTGTGGGTTGGCTGGAGTTCCCGGCTAGTTATTAGTTGGCTGGCGAAGCTCCTCCTCCTCCTCCTCTTCCTCCTCCCCCTCCCCCTCCTCCCCCTTATCCTCCTCCTCTTTGTCGGACCCATCGATGTCGACGGGAACGCCGCTTGCTTGCTGTCAGGTTCCCCTTCCTCCCCTTCCTTCCCTTCCGCCCGATCTCTTGCGTGGTCGAATCGTCACGCTGGTTCCTTTCTTGGGGCGATTTCGTTACCTGATTGACTGCATCCTCTCCTTCACGGCTACTTTCTCTGACTCGCTCACGTCGTACTTGGCTCGGAATGCCAAAGCCACGGCATCGGTGAACCTGACGGCGACGGCCACGGCGTGTTCCGTCCGCACGTGGTGGGCCAAAGAGTACTTCCATACCCAACGGTCATCTTGGCAAAAAAGGCAATTTAGGGGCACGTTAGTGCACGGCAAATGCTTGCTACCTTTCGACGCCGTTTTCAGGCATGACGGAGGCGTTCTGCTCGTCCCCCGTTGGAGCGAAACTGCAGCTAGCTGGAGAACACGCTAGGCGCCTTGTTCCCCTTCGGGTGCACATATACCCATGTCTTGCAGGCCCCCACACCTGCCACACCACAGAAGCCGCATGTCTCGCTCTCCTGCACGGGCTGTGGAGTACACGCCGAATTTGTACATGTATGTACGAACAACGGAGTTAAATCAAATCACAACACGAATTGAGCAAACTTGCTGCGAGTCAACATACCGTGATTTATGTTACATACCAGGGTCAGGGTACGAGCTTTGAAGTATGTCGAGGCCATTCGGGCCATGCCGGCCATACCGAAACACAAATAATCCCACGCCGCAGGCAATAGTGTCACGACATATTCCACCCAGTAGAGTTGCCACTCACCGTTGGTGCTCCTTGGAACGCTCGTGCCCTCGAGCCAATGCCGCGTCAAGCGTCGATCCATCTCCGAGATCATGACCGCAGCAGCAAACCCACACGTCGTGCCTACCGCTTCCAGCGTTGCTGGAGCTCTTGCTACAGAGACGCCGCAACCAACCCTGAGCAGTGAACGGCGCTGCTGTGTCTGCTTCCTCGGCATCGACGGTGCTCATGCTCTCGGCCGTGTCCATGCTATTTCTTCCCAGAGTGTTCAGCTACAAGCAGAAACGCTGGGTGGTGTCGTATTGTCTGGAAGGCCTTGCCTACCACTTGGGAATGCGGGGACGAATCGCCAACATCCCCTGCCATAGGTAGGTTTACATAGGTTTTAGTTTGGATTTGGTTTATACAAGTATAGGAAGTAGTATGGTACTGCGGTTTGTGGATGGTCTGATTTCGTTCATATAGGATTTTGTATGGTAAGTACCACCCTATACGCCGGAGGATGCCTAAGTCAAAATTTTGACACCCCCCCGCCTATATTTGGTTTCCCAAAAATAAAATTTGGAGAGTGGTGTCGGAATTTGTTTTTCGGAGACCCCTGGACAGACAGTACTGACTGGACACCTACTATAAAACAATACAATGATAACAGAAACATACAGTGTCCCAGGCTGGATTTCTTATTTGGGAAAGGGCCTTCAAGACTTAATCCAGGGTGATAACGGCTCCCGGGTTTCTTTGTACTGTAAGTTTCAGTCTACCTCTCTTACTTCCCTGTTTCTTGTTATGAATAGTAGGCATACAATAATAGGTGTCCTGAACTGTACGGATCCAGTAATCAATAATCAAAGTAGAGGAATGCAGGCATGAACGACCGCTGACACAGACCGAAAAACGCGGCGGCAACGCTTGCCTCGCCTTCGCTTGGCATCCCGTCTTAGCATCCTCTGCAGGTCAGACTCCACCACCCGTGTGGCCAACCGGGCGTCTCGATCGCTAGCACCATCTATAGGCGCTACACACAGGGGGCGGTTTCAGGTGCGCCGCATGCTTGTCTGTCTCCGTGTCGATACGCACACATACCTGGTATTAATAGTTGCACCCTGGTACTCTGTATCGGATTTTCTCGACAACGCGGAGAGTGCAAACGCAGAGCAATGCGTCTGTCCAAATATATCGACGAGGTACTTCCAAGGCCACCACTGCCGTTGCATGTGACCCTCCTCTCTTGTTTGGGAGAAAATTGGCTCTGAAATTCGTACCAGGCAGAGGTTGTGTGTTCTACGGTATGCAGTGCCCGATGATAAGAAACCGGTACCTGGTATGTTGGTTTTGGGCTGGGTTTCTCATTTGAGAAATTGTCTGTCCTACACTATTAACAATTTCAGTACAACAGCTGTCAAGTTTTCTTATTTCCCCGTATTTGTTTTAGGCAGAGTAGTACAACACTATTAATAGACTATATACGAAAATCCTAGATATAGCCGTGAACCTCTTTGGGGCTTCAGAGGAAAAACATGTCGAAACCATATATTGTGACGATCACAGCAGCAGCCACACGAAGCGGCCCGGGCAGGAAGAGTGGGGGGTGTGCCCGAGCTGCAATGTGCAAGAAGAGACGTCTTCGAGCTGCAATGCATGAGGAGCTGCACGGCATGCGTTCTGCATGGTAATGCCCGATTTTGCGCCTGGTCTTCCCGCATGCTGGGTAAGATCGCACTCGACTCGACGTTGGGTTGGTCCCTACGTCCCTACTGTACATGGATCCCAAAAACGTTATGACAACAGCGATGAAACTGATTAAAAACACGAAAAGCTGCACTGCGAGATCACGTTCACGATTTGTATCGCGTTTAAGTACGAGTAGTCTTTACTTTCTCTCCAGCTCAACTCTCAGGAGCTTGCACTCAGCGACCGTCAGGACGAGTCTTTGACACAGGAGTTGTATCTCCTCTCCTGTCGTTGAATGCTGTCTCGCCCAGGGTCCATGATTCCTGTCCTTCGTCGGTCGTTCTTTTCGTCAAATATGTTTCAATCTTGTTATTTTTTTTCGCGCCTTCTAGTCACGAAGAAGACTCGTAATACGATACGATAGCAATATACTCTGTACCAGGTATGATCTTGTCATTAACACATATACGGGGTATCATATCATGCCTGAGCTGTATGTTTGTTGTTGGCCATCGCTTTGACTTCCCGAATCCGACTTATCTCTCAGGAGGGCTTACCCTCTGCCGCCCCCTGGGCGAACCGCGGTCACAGGTGTCCTCCCCTTGCCCCCCCGTTACAGTACACAACCAGCCTTTATTTCGATCGCGCGCAATAGGGTTCCGCATTATCACTGACTGCAGATCTTCACACCGAAGATAGCCTACCCAACTTGCGCTCCCGCGCTTTAGTACGCGAAGACACCAGACTCAAAAGTGCAATTGTTTTCGACGATATGTTTTTTTCATATCACATGGAAAATATCAAACATACATGGGTTTTCGATGGGATATACACATATATATTGTACTGAGGTTCAGTTGTTGTGTTTAAAAAAAAGGTAATGCCCAACTTTGGCCTAATGACGTTGGCTGCTCCTGCCTCAGCCGCCCTTTCGTATCGGAAAAGAAAGGTTGCTTGCAAATATATTTCGACAAAGTCCGTGATCTCATAACTGAAGCGTGGTTATATTTTTTTATATATTAAAACCTGTTGAGGATCCAGGCAAAAAGACCGAATCGAGAGAAGTGCTATCGATAGTATCAAGTGCCTATCGCGATGTGATGCCCAGAATAGTGTTTTTTTGCGGTCGCACGTGGACGCACCCGTGATATCCCGGGAGCACCCGCGGTCGCTCATGGTCGCTCCCACGGGCGACCATGACATCCCAACTTGTTTCCCGTGGGAATTGGCGGGCGCCCGTGGGAGGTACAACGGGCTCCCGTCGGTAATCCCGCTGTATCCCACCGGTGTTCCCATCATGGGGCTTCCCGTATGATGTGCCATGTCAGTTCCCGCCATATATCTCATATAATTCTTGACGGGGGCCCGCGATAGTTGCCATGGGTGCCCGCGGTCGGAATATCTCAATCCTAACCCTAACCCTTACCCTAAGTATGTGCACGCAGTATACTCCAGGTTAAGAAGCATCATTCCCACGTGATACCAGGTATATCATAGGGCGTGTTTGGCGTGCTTCCACCCTAACTCCAACCCTAACCTTAACACTAAGACACGTTGGGTACCCGCGCGGGCGCCCGCGGAAATACCCGCGAGAACTACCAAGTGACACCCCGGATCACAAGCCGGGGCTTTGCAGGTGCCCATCAGATCCCTTGCAGGTGCCCATCAGATCCCGCGGTATACCGCGAGAGCTCCCGCGGGCACCCGCATGGGATGTCGCGAGATGCCGCAGTACATCGCGAGATACTATGCAGGCGACCGCGGGCGCCCTCGCCAAAACCAAATAACGTGAAATTTTTCCATAGC
>JBBMKB010070955.1:0-27587 GCA_037833945.1 Alaria marginata | reverse complement strand
TATGCCTTAAATTCTTAACTGCCACATTCTTAACACATGTCGCGTACTGTATGGGATTGTGAATCACGTTCCGCGCCCATTGCCTTTCAAAGGTCGGGTTGAGGGGGAGAAGTGCGGAGTCTCAGAAGTGTTGGGGGTGCCCCTGCCGTTCAACACGTGTGTCTCAAACCGGTTTGAGTTTTACGCTTTATTGTTTGTGGTGGTCTTTTTCCATGTCTGTTTTGTTTTTTATGTTCTACGATTGACACTAGCGCTGCACATTGTCGGATGGCAAGAAGGAAGAAGAAGGCCACTACGAAAATAGCGACCTGTGTGGACGCGTTCTATGATAGAGGTAGCACTTTTCGGCGTTTTTATTTTATGGACGACGGGTCTCCTTAACCCAAAATCGTGGGAATGTCACTCTATTTTTGTAATATATATTTTTTGTATATATGGGCCACGGGTTTGTTCATCGGATTACACTTTCAGTTTGCTCAAAATCACTTACTAATAGTATAGAGCTCCCCAAGTGAGGAGCTTCAGAAAAAATATGGTGAAGCTCTATCGTGGAATGTGTCTGTGGTGTAAATACGGATACGACGATCCGTCTTGCACGTACTGTAGCAGAGTAAGCACTCTTCAATCGCTGTTAATCAACTGGTACAGCATGAGCTGCAAGCTCCTCGGTTGTCCTAGCTTGGCCTTCCGTGACAGCAAATATGTCATATATATGTGTGACATGCTGAGGATAAAGTCAGTCTTACTTCGCCAGTCTCCAAAGGCTTGGGGCTCCTCCAACACCATTGATCCCCCATAATTTCCCCCTGTGACACTCGCTGCCAGCTGGTCGATGGAGATGTTACCTTCTACCCCGAGGCATCCAACGCTTCCAGCGGTGAAAGTGGCATGTTTGTATCGCCTTTCGTCGAAGAACACATACCCCGGACGAGCGTAGCGTATGGGCGCCACGAACGTAGAGAGAGCTGATCCATCGCGGTTAGCGCTTCCTCCTTGCGCCTGCGCTTGCGGGTCTGCGTGGGTGACGTCAAGAGTAGGATAAAGTTGTCCCTGTGTTTTCGGCTTGGGGCATCTCGGAGACCTCCCCTGACGATGATGTCCGTCCTCGGGTTCATATCCGCCATGAAAGGGTTCAACCCTTTCAACTTGGCGACGGATCCTAATCCGGGTGATCGTGCGGGAGATCGCGTGGGGAAGCGGCTAGTGCGGGTTCACCTGCGCTCCTGCTCGGAGACAAGTGCGTGCGTGCCGCGTGTCTAGATAGTCAGCATTTGCGAAGGCCTTGGTCTCCCTACCCCCAATGCGAGTCATTCCGTTACGTTGGGCGGACCGTGTCCGGCAGCTGGTCCAGAGAATATACGTGTGCGGTGTGGGGGTCTTGTTTGACTAGCTTGCCCAAATTAATATTGGTGTTTCCTCGAGTCGGTCGTGACGATGTCATGCACAGCTAGCATGTCGGCCTCTGGAGGTATTGAGGCCTGGTCCTCCTCTGTGCCGAGACACCATTCCAGTCCATATTCGGAGACGATACCCGCCGTCACTTCTTTCGTGCTCCCCAATATATCACGAACCTCTCGCAAGCCATCTCAAAGCTAAACGACGAGCTCGGTTCAGAGAGTGAGGTCTGCTAGAACCTCCGGTAGGGTCCCAACCCTGCTCCCAATAGAGGCAAATGCTCGTCTCACAAACGTCGACGGCGGCCATGACCCTCTCACTCTCATAGAAGGGCATGGTTGGACTTTGCTAGTGATATTTCAATATCAATCGATTGTACGAGCACCACTACGAGAAAAACAACTGTGCCTCCGCCGCTCCTGACAGCAGAAGGGCGTCCTCGTAGATCCACTCCGCCCCGTTATCTTGCCCCGTGCATGCTTCGAAGGACTGCCCCGTGTCGACAGTCCTTTCGAGCTAACTTTCCCTGGCGGATTCAATGGCGATGAGGGCCGCCGCTTGCTTGTCCAGCATGTTCGAGCGGGGCCTCACGCAATACGGTCCACGTTTTCGTTCTTCACTACCCCCATCGCTCGCTCCAGCACGTAACTATTTGTACCCGTCGGGACAGCTACCACCGCCACTTCTCCTTTTTCGGCAATACGGACGTCGACCCTTGCAAGGAGTGAAATATTGTCACTCGTCAGGGCGTGCCCTTTCGAGAGTAGTCCCGCTTTTTTATGTGGTTGACCACCATGCCGACGTCGTCGAGCTCGCGCCGGACGGACGAAAACCAATGGCCCCAGTCGCGCTAGCCACGACCCCCATAAGACCGAGAGGACTATCACCCATGTCGCAAAGGCTTTTACTCCTTCTTGCTCGAACTACTTTCTCAGTAGCTTGAGCCTCAATCACAACGCCAGACAGAACATTGCCAGCCCCATACGGTTCACCTGCTGGACACCGCTGGAGCAAGCGGTCGTCCAGGTCTCCTCGGAATCCACCCGAAACAACACGTCCACTGGGCGTATATCATAACGCTTGGCCACTAATTCGGTGAGCGCTGGCAAGCAGTTGATCACCTCTGCAGTCACCACAGCTCTTTTTACGGTGTTGAAGGCGCAGGAACAGTCACGAGCCAACTGCCCGCCTCATACAGCGTCCGTGCCCTCAGGTCAACATTATCCGCTCTTCCGGGCACCGCAACTTCAAACTGCCTCACCCCTCGAATGATCTCCTCCAACCGCGGCCGTCACTGTTACATAGCCCCTATAGTGATGAGCCTTCTCCATTTCGCCCCCAGACAAACCGGCCGGCACTTTTCGTCCCTTCGCGGTGAGGCTCGACTGCAAGAAGACCTGCCAGAACCCCAACGGATACGCGTGCGGCTCGTCGACGATTCTCCGTCAGAAGGACTGTCATACCCCGGCCGAACTCTTCCCTCCGATATCCGTGTGGACGATGAACTGCAGATGCACGAATCATTTGCTTTGGCTTCCGGGGTCCGATAGAGTGTTTTGGGAGCTGATGACGTCGAACAGTGTACCTGGGAGGCGCATCCGTCGTCCGGGTTCCGCGGGAGAGTATTTCCATATTCGACCCCGATGGAGCTCGCCAGCACTGCTTTCCTCGCGGTCGCGGAAATAGTGGTGTGGTCTTCGGACGGGAGTTTGGCCACCAGCGTGGCACATGTCTCCGAGCTTCCCGCCGAGCGTGGCTCCGCCATCATGTTGCGTGCTGCTGTTTTCACCCCTCGCGCGTGGCAACACGCCGACGACGTCCAATCGAGCTGTCATACCGGTCCCTTGGGGTCCCTTGCCTCGGGTGCGCCATCGGCCCCGGGGGCAAGATGACTAGGTCGCCGCTCTCCACCAACACGAATATCTGTCGACTTTTGTTCCGGGCGTCAGGTGAGTGAAGCAGGGATGACATGATGTACAATAGCTTATATCTCCCGTAAGAACGAGTTCGCCGTCGCCGAGTCCCGGAAAGGCCGGTACTCTCCCATGGCCTGGTTTAGGATGGCAAGCACGGGAACGCTCCAGTTCGCTTGTGCGCGTGCCTTATTTTTGCGCCTGCGCGTTTTCCGTAATTGTGAACCGTCCCCGCAGGTCCTCCAAGGAAATGTCACCGAGCGGTAGCTCTACGCCAAGGCGTTCCTGGTCCCACCCGTACCAATGCCCTGGTGACGTGGGTCCGCATCGCTGGTGGTCCTGCCCCCCGTTCACGTGGACTGATTATAAAGACCAGGCTCCGCTTGGACTGCTTCTCCAGTTCGCCCCGGCTCGGATGCTGAGATCTGCAGCTGGCTGCTGGGCAATGGAGTGGTGTCGGTGCCCAGCCTGTCGCGAGGGGCTCAACCATACACCGAGCGTGAAGCACGTTACGCCCTTTGTCCGCATGGGTAGCGTAATGCTCGGTGCCTGAGCTGGATTGCTACACGGCAGACCCTGAAAACCATGTCCCCCCGAGTGTCGCCTTGGAAGGTACTGGGGCGCCTCCCGCTCTCGAACCCCCTCATCTTCGGCCGTGGGGATCCTCCAGATATCGACTCCCCGTTAGATGGCATAAGCCTGCCGTCGTTGATTGCGGCTTTCCTCCTTCGGCGTATTTGCCCCTTCGCTGTTACTTCTCTCTCCCCCCCCTCCTTGTTCTCGCCCGTCCGGTTTTCAACACTCTGCCACCTTCGCTATATCTGCGCTCTTTGCTGGATCCCCCCCCTCCCTCCTCCGCCTGCGGACGGAGATGGATGGCTACCCCCGGGCCTGCGCCCCCTACTCGCGTTGGCCCCGCTCCTCGCACTGCTCATATCAACCTAAATTCCCCTCGGCCGACCTCGTCGACCCCTGTAGATCTATATCCCCCCTCGTTCGCTGCTTTGTGTAAATGCCACCACTCCTGGTGTTGCCGAAGCGGTGACAGGGTTTGTTTGTGAGGGTTTGGATTGTCCCGTTGGCTCAGTACCCCTGCCCTCCTCGTTGTGGTGGCTCTCTGTGGCACCCGGAGCCGCGCCGTCCTGCACGAGCCTCCGCCTCGTTAGCAGGACGACCCCGAGCACTAGCCCCGTTCCGCCAGGCGGGGTCGCCACAACCCCCGAAAGCAAAGGCAGCGCGACACCTTCCTCCAGCGCGTGCTGATTCATAGGGCTCATCGCGTCAGGCGCTTCTCCCATTCCGTGTCGAGACCCACAAGATACTCCTACACGTGATGTCCAATGCAGAGCGTTCAAAAGCGGTAGTCGAAGAAATATATCCTGTGTTCGATTTGTGGACGTCGCGAAAATCGCACGGTAGCGGCCGACAGCCGCTTCCCCCCCCCTCGGACGTGGGAAATTGTTGAAAACCTCCCCGACGCAGAAATAGAGAGCACAATATGAACAAAGAGGTCGGGCTCTTCCCGTGGATCCGTAAAGTGATCTCGATCGTGGTGTGAAAGCCTGTTGTCAAGTATGTGTCCGGCCCGTGCCCTGAGAAGCCTCACTGACGGAGGTCGGCGTTCTGCATGGCGCCCTTCGCCTCCGCCCACCTCTCCTTGAGCTCGGGGCATGCGTAGTCCACTCGCCAGTTTCGCCGAGTAGAGAGGTTGTCCTCTCTCCGACCCCTCGGAACTACACGCGACGCAGGACCTTGAATCGAAGTTCTCGCTCGCTAGTAGGCGTTCCTCGTGCTCCAACATGCATCGGACATGTACAAATCGTCTGTGGGAGCGCGGGATGGGTATAATCTCATTATCCTCCAAATGCCCCGTAGAGTTATTTAGAGTCTGGCCACAGTATGTACTTGATGCTTCGCTCCCCCCCCCCCCATTCCTGCACGTGCTGCACTTCCTGGACGTTTTTCCTGGATCGCGGTCTCCTCTTCCCCTGAAGTCGTTGATCTCCAACGTGCTCACAACTGTCGCCACCGATAGAGACCTCAGTCCATAGCCCCGTCATACCGCAGGAGGAACTTCTCGGTAAAATTGCCGTGAGGCGAAACAATATCCGACGCGATGGTTCAGCTCCTTCTCTTATGGCCACCCCAAACCGATTGTATCCCCTGCCGTAGCCCCTCCCTGTACCCTTTCCGTGGCACACCCCGTGGAAGCAAGCCAGCCGGAGAAACCGAAGCTTCGACCCTCCAATACGTGCTCCCCTAAGGGCCTGCACGGCTCTTGAACGTGTAGCTGTTAGGGGGTCGTGCCACGGCATTCCCACAGGGGTCCTCCTGCCCTCGCTCCGTTGCAATAGTTGACATGTCGACCGTTCTGGTTTCGAGAGATAGACCCCTTCAGGGGGCGAAGCTAGCTGCGGTGGCTTTCTTCAGCATAGCTGGCACCTTCGCTTTGTCCGCCGATCTGCCGAGACCACGAATATGTTGAAAGAATGCGGTATAAATATATGTATGTCCCGCTTGTAGAGCTGGTTTCGGGAACGTTAACCGATGTTATTGTTCCTCTCGTCCCGTTGGGCCTGGCCCGGAGGAGTGCGTCCTCAACGAAGCCCACAGCGCAGCGGCGGTGCACGTCGTGCACGCAAGAGCGTGCACTCGCGCGGTTTATTCTACCGACCCATGGCTTGTGATGTATATCACTCCCCGTCCCCTCTCCTCCCATCCCGTGTGGCCATGTTGGGCGACCCCTCCCTCCCTCAGCCGGCATAGGCCCCCGCGCGGCGGTCATCGCCGGTACCACAACCCCTTCGCTGCGCTGCTAGAGTGCTCTCATGTCGACCTCGATAACTGTCACGGTCGCGCGGAACGTCAGACAACGTAAGTTGGCCCCCGCCCTGACGCAGAAGGCGCATGGCACGGCAGATGTAGCGGTGAGAGAAGCTGCCGAGATGGACGATCGGGGCCGCCAAGGTCTCGTAGCTCACGTAGCAATCGATCAACCAACCAATCTATCATCGCGTAGAGTTTATTGGTGGTTTTTCCAGTCGGCTGTTTTCTGAATCGACATGTAAGTGGCGTCTGTCGCCAAACGTTGAAGCAGCTTCACCAATAAATGACAAATGTTGAAGCAGCTTCACCAAATATATGTTCATTTCGGCACCCTCTCACACAAGTCAAAGTACCCCCTTACGACTGACCGTCCAAACCGAATTCGCCTTGCCGACGCAGTCTCATGCCTGTGACCTAAGCTAAGCTAGAAGGGTCACGTTTAGAGTAGGTAGGGCGATTGCCTGCTCTGCTGTAGCTCTTTGTACTTTTGTTGGTTTCGCGACATGCACAGCCGAATTGGAATATTTTGTTACGCAGCGCCAAAAAAATATCGTCAAGCATCGCCAAGTCCGATTTTGAGCGAGGTACGGAACCACCCGCGTGGTGAGTGGCCTGCACTTGGCAGTGAAAATAGAGACACCTCCTCTACCACAGCCATGGTATTTGATCGATGTCGCATCAGCCGCAGAAACCATGTATTGATAGTCGTTTTAACGCAGACAATTTTCGCCGCACCTCTTCATATCTGCTCTCCCTCGGAACGCAGCGTTTGCCCGTCTCCGCGCCTCTCCGACCAAAGGCTTTGGGAACTCCGCACGCTAATGCTGTTCCTACGTCGTGCAACAGTAGGTGCACTGTACGATTCGCGTATGATATGTACTGTCCATGCGTGCACGTACAGCAGTAGGAATTATACTATGAGATGACACATCGTATGCGATGGTCCTTACGACCAATATACCGCTTGTAGTGGGGGGAATACGCCATGCGTTAAAGTGGAGGAAGCTTACCGATGTAGTTCGGCCCGAGGCGTTATTCTGGCGAACGAAAATTAACAGAAAGTACTAAACAGCAGCATCATACTGTGATCCCGCGTTGCACCTAGGGCTGTAGTCAGTTGTTATTTGACTTATATGCGGCCATCGGTGCTCCTGTTCAACAGCTCTGCTTTTGTAATTGCTTTACGAGTACATACGTTAATGAGCAGGATGTCTGTTCCCGTATGCCCGTATGTATTTGCCATATAGCACAATGCTGTATCAACAAATTTTATGTTCGTGGTTATTTTTAAATGATGAGGTATTCCTGCTGCAGCGCCATGGCACCACGATATGGTTCAATTATACATGGTGGCCGTCCAAACTAGTCCTCCGCGGGGGGCCTATATGTACAGTCAGAGATTGTGTTGTCGGAAAGTCCCTGTTAAGACATTGGTGGTTAGGAGGGCACGTTCCCAGATGGAAACGCCTTCCTATTCTAGCAGAATGCCTTACAAAGGCGTAAAAATGCCAACATGGCAACGTTTTAGTACCACCAAAGAACGAACAAAAAGCACAAAGTCAAACGATATGAGCCACCAGCCTTGTCTACCTGTCACGAGTCGCATACCTTGCATGCATGTTATCCACGAGCGCGTTTGATGCGTCGATAATCAGTCGTGCTTCCTTGTATCGATAACTGAGATACCGGCGATCTGTAATGTTTTTGGAAGTTTAACGAGCTAGCCTGGGAAGTATCCAGCTCCAACTCAAACAGCAGGGGAGCCAGACGCAGGTGTCACGATCCTGGTACAGTAGTGGTCTCTCTAAAGTGCTGGTGTGTGCCAGCCAGCACTACCGGCATTATACAAGGTTCCGGCACTGTTGCGTACAGTACGAATACTGGTGTTTGCATAGCAAGTTCCAGTCGTGCCAAGCGATTTCACCGGCACTATACAGGAAATAAGCAACATTCAACCGGCACTATGTGGAGATCCCTCCTGTAACATGGTCAACCCAGAGACACCAGTGAACCCTGGGATACCGGAGTACAACGCACGGGCTGGTCCGCTGGAAATCTAGGTTACCGCACGCGGTCCTCTGGTACCTGGGATCTTGGAATCCATGAAGGCGTCTGGGGGTTTGGGTCTGCGCGTCTGTAGCCTGATGACTGCAGTGTGGGTGTCTGGGGCCTCTATATCTGGAGTATTCGTGCCTGGAGTCTTGGGTTCCGGGGTCTGTGGGCGTAGGTTAAGGATTTATTTCGTCTACTGTAGGTGTCTGCTATTAGGTGTCTGAGGTCAGATGCAGAGGCCTGGTTGTTCTTTGCACGAGTGTTTCGTGGGCTTGTGAACTCTGCGAAATACGTGGTCTCATCATTTAACGCAACCTGGTCGGCACAACATGATCGGATGAACGTGAAGTACCTCGGCGGTAGGAAGCTGAAGCGTCAAGATCAGCACCTGCCGGCTGCCGCCGAGTGGGAGGCGAAGTGAGCCGCCTCCGCGAGTTGCCGGAACTGATGTTCAGTGGTAAGATATTGACAGTGATTTTGGGCACTTGTCAGCTATCACCAAGCGGCAGGCGGGGTGATCACCTCCCTGGGGCGTTTGGTTTTCGGAATACTGTCTGGACAGCCGTTGTCACGGTCGTTTATACTATCACTGCGTGTTGTACTAAATACCGTGCACATACTGTAGTTGTTTTGCGGTCCAATTCCGTCCGTAATTGGCCTGGAAAAGTGTGGCAAATACCTACGTGGTTGATAGAGCCCTACAACAAAGCACCGTCGTTCTTTTCTGTGTTGGTAGTAAGCATGTATCTGTTGCTGGTTGGTTGTTTCCTCCTTTTGTTCCAGGAGAAAGACCAGCAGGTCTTCCGAACGTGTTAAGTCTTGGCTTGCGAAATCGCAGACGCGGAAAGAAGCAACGAAACGTCCACCAAGCTCTTGATTCTTCCTAGCGGCAATATTATGCCCGCTGAACGCCGACAGCAAGCAGACGGGTATCTCGTGGGCTAATCGCCCAAAGATGGGACACCGAAGACCAAACCAAACGCGGCCTGTTTGTGGGTAGTCACATTGCCAACGCCAACTGACCCCCGGTAGAATATGTGCAGGCAGTGCCCCTACTCTGTAATACCATGGATACATATGATATGGTGCAGGTTCCGCAGAACTACACCACTCGTAGCCCAATCCCAAAAGTATTAGACGACGGGATATGTATCAACCAGGGGGCTAATTAGTGGTTCGGTGCCTGCTGCACAAAGCGCGACAGGATCCGTAAGGTATGCAATATTTTTGAGATACATACGTAGTCTAAGCATACACCCGCAAATCATTTGATGACCAACTGCGTATAGACCCCTAGATGTATTTGCGCGATACACGCATGAATATACGCCCGCAACCACTTGACTAAATGCGTCTAACCGCCTAAAGCATGTTTTCAGATACATGCGTGAGTGTACGCCCGAAAATTGACCAAAATCCAGAATCGTTTAGACTACTAAAACATGTTTTTCGACGCACGGCGAACCTAAAAAAGTGCCTAAACATCAGTATCGCCTCCGGCGAAAACACGGCCAAACCGGTTGCGCGGGGCGAAAATCATGTTGCGTAGCGCGCAACACGTCTTCTGGCGCATGTTGCGCAAAACATCAATCCCAACCGAAAGGTTGCGCCAGCGTTACAGAGCGGGCTCGATATTGTGGTGTCGATAGCCAATGTTATGCCTTCGACGCATACTATACGTGCTATTTGATCGGCACTGTTCAGCGCTGCTCGTTTGTTCCTCTCACGGCTAGCCTTTTGTTTAATCGGGGTCGAGATAGGAGGACGGCAGGGAAGCGACGTGAAACACGTCCAGCGAACTTGGGGTCCAGACCGCCTGTGCCGCACGTTGTGCTTGACTAATCGGTGACGCTTTATTTGGACAAACGACCGCATATTTTATATGTGTTAGTTCCTTGAAATGTATCCGCTGCGCGCACTTGCGACAGCAAGCTGAGCAACTATTCGTAACTCTAGGAGTCTCTCGAAAATATCTATTCTTGTTTCTGGCTATAAACCTCCTATTTTCCGACCTCGCCTGCCCTCCCAGTATTTTATTATCGCTCTTTTGTGCAGGGTTTGGGCGGGGGGAAACCTCGGATCAACCGGAATTCACCCGATGGTATCCATTTAAGTCTGGACCCACATGCCGCCCCCCTCCCGCATGGCTGCATTGGTAGAACTGTCGACTTGGCAAGCATCGTAAGGATATTTGCTGGCTCTTGCGTGGGGAGAAGGGGGTCGAAGTCAAAGACGTGCCCCCCCCCGGAGCAACCTCGCGCAGGGCCTAGAGACCGTTGACACGCGCCAGAAGCGAGTAAAGCTTGGGCGTGCCGCCGGCGGACACGCATGCGACGCTAGGGGTACACCTAATTTTCCTGAGACACCCCACTTTAGGACCTCTACACCCTCACCCAAAAACTGACGTTTTGAAAAAGATTGAAGGTGCAACCTGATGAACAACCCCAAGGCCTAGGCATACAACAAATATTACCGTCAAGACAATTGGCGCTCCGACGATATTGCAGAGTTCCTCAGCTGAGGGGCCCCATCAGTCAGAAATATTACTGCCAAAAACTGCTACCCCTATCGTAGCACGCATCTTATGGCCCAAATGGGCCATCCCTGTCGTAGCGCGTCTTCGGAAGGGGGGGTCGAACCCCCGCGCCCGGAACGCCGCTAACCCTTGGAGCTCCCGGCATGGGATACCGAACGCCCGGAACAGTACGGACACCGGTGACTTTCACACGCATACTTCCCAACAGAAAGGTACCAATCACCCCTTTGGCCGCTTTCCAGACAGCTCCCCCCTACTAACACACGCATACTTCCCAACAGAAAGGTACCAATCACCCCTTTAGCCGCTTTCCAGACAGCTCCCCCCTACTAAAGTGAAACATGCAGGAGAAGACGTGTATAATCTCTCGCGTCAAAGTAGTGTTGTGGTTCCGCTGTATATGTGTGTGCATAACTCTGACCCGCGACTATTCAATAACTACTGCTACACGACGACAACTCAGTGCGGCTGGTCGACACGCCTATCTTGCAGCTACTGAAAACGCTATTGTACATTTACCACGAAATCAAATAATATTGTACGCGCATGACATATATATGCATCCAGCGTCCCCTCTTCCTGAGACGCGTATATCTAGACAAACTCAAGCGTTGTGGTGTGCAGCTCGATACGTGTGTCCTTCACATTACACTGTTGTTTCCACCAATCGGCATCCAGCACACCCAGTGTCCGTGCCGATCCATCATCCTAGAGAGAAACAAGCTCTGTGATTACAACCTACGAGACAGAGACATAGGCGCGCAAATACACTCCGACAAAAAGCTTGTCGGTGAGCTATAACGCACCCAGAAGGTGCAGACTAGATATGTCACTACCGCCCGCCTTTATTGTTACACGACGTCCATACCGCCGGATTCAACTATTGTACGACACGCATGAGAAAAGGCAAATTGAGATGGATGCACGACGGCGCGCCACACCCTCCTTTCCATTTTCCACCTGGTCTAAGTATTACATGCCATTCGTAGATGGTACCATTGCGCTTGGCACGAATGTTTTTCCTAGCCACCTATCTCGCTGCGCCTAGCCAAGGTGGATTGTGGAGTAGACCCACTCAAAACGGGGTCAGCGGCGGTGCCCGGTTGTACACGTTCATCGTCCGATACCTGTGGCAGGCACGTCAACAACGTACATCAGAGCGTTGTCAGTATTACGTGGCGAATCGCTTGTCAGGGCCAGCGACATCTCACGAACGCTCCAAAGCCAGACCGAATACCCAGTATACAACAGTATAGTGTTCTAGGATCGCCGTTACCGTCACCGCTCGTACGAGTACTACTACTGTTGTACTAATATTGCTGCTGCTGCCGTAGTACTTATGATCTCGTATGGCACAAGCTCAAACAAAAACTGACTGGTACACAGTTTGCTGTACTGTCTTGTACCTACATGGTTTTTAGCTTAACATTGAGCTTTGCCTCGTACGACATCACACAAGCTCAAACAAAACATGGTGCATATTTAACTGTATCGGACTGACGTCTTCCCGATTTTGAGTTCATTCCTTGGCTTTGTACGAGCATGTTTTTCGAGTACGTATCATACATATATGCTCAAAACACTGACGGAGGTACACATTTCGGTGTACACTGGATACACATATGTACATATTATACGTCCACAGTAGTATATTTTCGATTTTCTTCGAGTTCTTAATTGTTCTAGCATTCAGTTGGAAGGGCGCAGTAAACGTGCAGCAGATACTTTCCTACGCTTTATTCTCGAACACATAGCTTACAAGTCAACGAAATAGCACCACGAGTAGCTTTGGTGGTATAAGCATCAATGCAGGGGGCACAGTAGACGAGACTTCGCTTCTTGTCTAGAGCGTTTCTCGCTGGAAATTACACCAGGAGTACTTTGTTAGATAACTCCATGCATATCGCCGCTGTTAGAAAACAGGCGTGAACATGTTGTTCCATTCGTACTCGTATTCTCTGAGTGACGGGGCTACATTCGTTTTGTGTTCTGATTCTCTGAATATCAGGGTCCTCTAGCTACTAGTCTTCATCTAGAAGGCGTATTGGAATATAGACTTTGATACATATCATTGTTGATCTGTAGTCGTTTTGCACGAGCAAACGGAGTACCTAGATACGGAGAAATAAAATGTGCGGCGAGACTCAAATTTGTTTCTTCGTGTCGGTGTATTGTATATCCAACTTGGCTATGTCGGGAAGTTGCTTGTGTTACAGTTCAAAACTACTGTAGCTTACCACCATAAGTATCAGGGAACGTTGGCGTGGGACGGACTGTCGGCCAGTACAAAAGCCCATAGAGTACATCTGCCCGTGGCGTGGGCATTATCCCGTGATTACTAGGTGACACCTCGCCTGCCTTGATCACTCCCCTTTGTCGTTTCCCATAACCTTTCTCGTTTCTTATTGGTTTCCACATTTGGCCATAAGCGCCTTTTCAACAAGCCTCTTTTGTTCTTCATCGCACGTGATATTCAGGGACAATCGGTGCAACCTCTGCATCTCTTGTCACAGAGACAAAGCCTCGACATGCATCACCATTTCAACCGCGAGACTACAGCCAATCCAGTCGCTAGCTCGTTCGTGTCGCATTGGGTTCCCCCTGCTGTCGCAGGTTCAAAACATGCAAACCGGCGATATTGTCGATGACGGAAGGCATGTGAAGCTCGAAACATCCACGAGAAAAAAACGGTTTTTCACTGTTTTATTTTTACTTAAACTTCCCTTGGTTTTGTCCTTTATGGGGGTATGTTTTGAAAGGAATCGATGTAGCTCATGCTGCTCATTGTCGGATGGCAAAGATTAAATAATTAAAGACTTACATCGCATTTGCCTTGCTCGAGTCGTTGGCATGCAGGTAACCGCTGACGAGATCCTGCAGCTCCTCGAACTCCTCCAAGTCTGCTTGTATCACGCTCGACATAGCCTGCAGCCTCTGCGTGGGGATGGACGAGAGTGGAGGCGTCAGCTACGAAGTTAAGGTCCATCCGAGCATATCCCAGCGATGTAACATACCACAAGTGATATTGTTATTGGTTTTATGTACTTCAAGGCGTTTCGCCCCGCGGAAGGCATCAACGCGCTACGCTCGCTCCGGAAGGAAAAGTATAACAACGAGTAAAGCGGATAGAGGTCCATTATACTTCGTCGGTGCAAACTGACGACCGGCACATGCCATGAGCTCCGCCGCCATGCTCCAGGAAAACAACCCAGGCGCTATAAATCCGAGCATGCCATAGCGATGCCAAGAGATCCGACGCCTGTTCCAGATAATTATGTGAAACAAATCTTACTACAAATCTTACTATTTGTATATATGTAAGTGTTTTGGAGTATTTCGTGACACAACAGTCTGGGATGCTGAACGACCCCCGAGTCACCGGTGCTTCCTGCCGGCCATTACGAGTCGAAATTAAACGTAATGAATCTCGATTCCATGGCGAGATGGACGAAACGCAGGGGCAACGATGGTTGCTAGATCCACTCTTCTTCCAACACCAAGCGCGCACGTTCAACACTGCTATAACACACGTAGTCGGGAAGCGTATCTCCCTTATTGCTTGGTACCTTCGTATACTCCTCTTTGGCTGCAGTGTACAGCCGCTGATCCAGCTCCGTGAGCGCGTCGATTTTGTTCTGCACCTGTGCGTACAGTCGGATCAGTCGGATCATGGTTCAAACACCCCCGAATCATGATTTCGGAGGAAGTCAATAATTTTCGAGAATGTTACGGGCACGCCTACATTCTTCGCTTTACTTTGGCGTCGAAAAATGGCCGACAGGCTCGTGCTGCGGGGCTCTCGGAATCCTGCCGGCATGAAGAGACTAACCGTGCAAAACCTAGAATACGGTTGGGGCGGGGGGGTTAATTTATTGCCTGAGTTACCCGGAATACTGTAGGGGCGGGGGCGTTCATTTGTTGCTTATGTTGCCCAGAACACGGTGGTAGGGGCGGGGCCGTTCATGTGTTGCTTATGTTAGTCAGTCGACAATTGACCACGCATCCCTTTCGAGACGGGGCACCGTGCCTACTCCGAATAGATGCACTATGGTAGGGGGAGGGCACTTGTAGGGTCTTTATTCCAGCGGTTAATGGCCAGTCGCGCCACTACTTTCTCCATTATGTTTCAAGTTTTGGGCTTGCGTGCTCTCGTTATGCGCGAAATACGGCGCAATCGTTTGTTGCGCTTCTCGGAATGGAGATGGGGGTACCCCCCCTGCCATTTATTAAGTCGTCACTCAAACCATCTGGCTTTGACCCGGTAGCATGATATATATGCAGTGTAGATTTTACAGACCAGGTACATGTCTGTCGTGAAGTACATATACAGTAGCGGTCCCTCTATAGTGCCGGGGTGTGCCGGCCGGAAATACCGGCACTATAGCGGCAACCGGCGCTACTCCGCATACTGCTACTACTACTTGATATTCCCACATGTACCAAGCGATTTCACAGGGGCTATAGCGCGCAATCGGCAATAATCAACCGGCACTATAGAGGGACCATGACTGTATCATGAATAGGGATCTGATATGTCCAATGTGTGAGGCTGTGTAAGCTTCTGTCAACGGTTCAGCGGTCAAGCAACATAACCCCTTGTCGCCTTCAGCGTCTCGCCTTCTCAGGGAGGTCTTCGAAGGATGGTGTGTCGACAAAAGGTTTGCCGTCCCATCGCCTTGACCCCGCCTTCGTCTCGTTCAGCGTCATGTAGGTCATGTCGATCATGCTCCAGCCTAAAGTGCGCCGGAGAATCATCAGCCCCTCGTCAAACCGCTCTGTCAGGAAAATCTACGGCGTGAAATACGGCGGTTGAGGAATATGTTACGTACTCGGTAGGGTGTGGGCTGGAAGACCGTGACAGGTTTACACCAACGCACTCGTGATGAAAGGACACGGGGGATAGGTAGAACATGGAGAAGAACGGTAATATAAACGACGAAATGCAGAGGCAACGCTAAGGGATCTAGCTACTCTATCGCTCGCAGTGGTTGGTGGGATCGGTATTTTCTTTCCTGGACACCGCGCCGCGAGGCGAGGATGCATTTTCTTCTCGACTGAGGTCGACGAAGGGTGCGCAAGGGTGTGCATTTGGCGTTTTCGTCGTTTTACGAGCCTTTCCTCCCGAATAGAATCATACAGTACACCCTTCGGACAGGGGTACATCGTATATCGTGGAGATAACGCTATTGCTCTCGTTGAGCGTAAAATGGCCACGGACAGCGCAACGGTCACGTGGGGAGAAACGGCTCACACTAAATCCGCGAAGCAGCAGCACCTCGCAACGGTCCAATATGCAACTACCGAACGCTCGTAAAATACCGAGGGCGACGCGTGAACGCCATGAAGGACATTTTTGGGCGTGAGGTTGACGAGACTTATTTTCGTCTGGCGTTCTGAACAGCCACGACTGTGAGCCGCCGGCGTCGTCTCGCGGCTGCAACAAACCGACAGAGCCCGTGGCCCATCTATACAGAAAAATGCAGATTGCAAAAATAGAATGACATTCCGACAATTTTGGGTTAAGGAGCCCCGTCATCCAGAAAGTAAAAACGTCAAAAAGTGCTACCTCTTTCGTAGAACGCGTCTGGTGCGTATAGTCTCTTGCGCACACGATACACTGTCGTGACGCACTACAAACCCGATCAGCGCTTATCGAGTGCTGGATTCTGCCGTGCTATACTGCTGTACGGCGAAAGCCGTGACATCTCTTCTCACCAGCTTGAAAGACGGAAGCGCATGCGCGATCAGGTTTTCCACCTGGGTCAAGGTTTTCACCCCGAACTCCGCCGAGAGCGGGTTGCGCAGTAGCTTGAAGTTGTTGGGGTTTTGCGGTTGTGTCGTAATGAACTCCTCAAGAGACAGCTGCGAGGTGGGACCAGGGTCGGGGGGGTAATCTGGGTAAGGGCACAGGGCACAGGGCTCGAAATTGGACGCGTGCTGCGATAGAGGTATTGATACTACTACTATTAGTATATTATAGCACTTTCACACTGAAATGGTTTATGAATGACGGAGCTCCTTAACTCCAAATTGTCGGAAAGTCGATCTCGTTTTGCAATATTGTTGGGTGAGGTATGGTATACAGTAACACTTCTCATGTGAGGAGCCTCTGACTTAAAGTGCCGCACCTCTACCGTGGAATGAATCATGGGCCAACGAGTGTCTGGGCAATGGATCAGAATCAAGGCATCAGCTAACTGTTGCGCTGTTGCTCGGGCGCAACGTTTTGGCCTGAATGTTGTACTTTGCGACAGGCGCCAGAAAGCGTGTTGCGCGCAGAGCGACACGCGTTTCGTACCGCGCAAAATGTTTGCCGCAGACGAAAATAATGTTGCGCGGTTCTTTCTCGCCGGAGACGAGCAAAACATTTCTGAGGCGCGGCTTTTGTGTTCGCCGTACGAGGGCAAAAACAGTATTTAAAGGCGTTTAAAAGGGCTTGGTCACATGGTTTCCGGGCGTATGTTCACACGTGTATCGCTATAAACAATGTTGTAGGTGGGTCTAAACGCACTTATTCAAGTAGTTTTCGGCCGTGTATTTACGCATATATCGCAATGGTTTGCCTCCGGCAACCCTCCGCTGGCCCTCCGCCGGGGGAGTCTGTTTTGTGTGGGATATGCCCGCCGCCGGTGTTGTTCCAGCTAAGGAGTGCTTGGTATAGATGGATGTGACCGAGGTATGGGCGACGCCCAACGTCACCGCCAGATCAGCTAACGGGTGGAGATGTTTGCGATTGTCTACTGTACATAGACCGAAACGCGACGAGGGCTTGTTTGAGGGGTTGTGGTATGCCCCGCGAAACAGAAACAGCTGCTCTCCCGCTTGAGGAGTTGTGGTATGCCCGGCGAAACTGACGCTCTCCGCTTATTGTTGTTCGGCAACAACAGCAGCAGTGTCAATTACGATTTCATAACCAACACAGCGGTATTGTCGTTATTAGGATTTACTGTAGATACTCACAACCCACGCACGGTAGACCTGTCGGGGGTATTAACCGTCTGGGTGATACATTTCGATCCATTTTGTACAAACCAAATACCAGGCGGACGCGTGCGACGATAGAGGTACACTTATACTAGTATAGTATCACTTTTTCGCCAACTTATTTTCTTTGTGACGGGATTCCTTAACCCTAAATCGTCGGGACATCGTTATTTTTTCGCATCTATTTGTATTCGTTGATGCCTTGATCACGGGATTGTTAGCCGGTTTGCACATCATGTTTCCCAAAGCCAGGTTTCGGATGAGGGATAGAGCTCCTGAAGTGAGGGGCCTCAGAAGGCAAATAGCCTCAGAAGGCAAATACTAATGGTGTTATAACACCTCTACCGTAGCATACATGAACATTTTACGCCAATGCCCCATTCCAAGCCTTAGCCACGGATAACAGCGATAACTGCCGGACCGTTGTTTCCTTCTCAGGGTACGAAGCCCCTAGAGCGCGGCATCAGCACGGGTATCAACCAAAGAATTTGACGACGATGCCTATTTTTAAGCTCAATCTACTGGCACCACCGTTATTATAATCGCTGGGCCGTTGTTTTCCTGTCAGCGTACGAAGCATCCAGAACGCGGCACCGTCGCGGGCGACTTCCTTACCTTGTTCGCCGGTTGGAGGTAATAGTAGTAGACGCTTCTCGACCCCGTCCGCGAAAAAGGGTTGTCAAGCGGAATTCAACAATGAACAACGGCATTGGGGCACGGTGGTAGTGGAGGTTGCGAGTTAGGGAATCTCGTGTTATGGAATCGCGATCACGGAATCTACCGTTTCTTCGAATTAGGTTCGCCTCCCAGAGGATACACATAGCACTGACTGACGTCGAGATATCAATGTGTCAGTGGTTTTTTTTTGTTCGCGTGATTTTTGCGATGTGACCGCAGCGGGTCTTATCGCGCCTTCAGTACGCGACAGCAGTCAAGAACCTCCTACTTTGGCTGAGGCTCGCGGCTGATTGTGATGTCAACGTTGAGCACAGGCTCCTAAAGGCTATTATATAGGATTCGGAGTAGCGTCCTTGCTGAGCACAAATGCTTAGCTGTAAATTCTTCAATGACATAAAAACTCAGCCAGACGTTCTTAACTGCCAAACTATTAACACGTGTGGCGTACTGTACTGTAGCTTGGAGTCACATTGGCGGTACTACAACAATTTGTTTTTTCAACACGACTCGATAGTCTTTCGAGGAAGCGTAAATATTGACAGCTGGTACATTCGCGTTAAGGGACACCGGGCTTGTAGGAACGAAGGATATTGCAGCAAGGAGAAGGTATACCTGAGGAAGTGCGATCGGGGCTCCCTCATGACCGTGATGAAGTTAACGCTGTCAGGATCCCGCATGATGCCTCGGTAGTGCTCGTGTGCCTCGGACCATTTGCCGTTGAAGTACCCCCTAGAGGAGATGTGGTAGTGCATAATGTCCACCCGCTCTTGTTTCTCCTTCCTTATCTGGCCGTCGACAAAGGTCGTGCAAATATATATGTTGCCATCGGGATGACGCGTGCTGCGACAGAGGGGGGTACCCCGTGCGGTAGAGGGGGGTACCCCCGTTGTCATTCCTTACGCGGTGTACTCTTCTTCTCGCGCGTGTGATTCTATACCTCGTTCAAAAACGGCTTTCGTTGGTGCAGGGTAACAACCGATTGTTGTATGGCGGGGTCTGTCGCGAAACCAAACAACACAAGATGTTACGACTCGCAAAGAAGCAGGGCAGCCACTCGTGTACGCCTTAAAAATGACCTCCTATACCGTACAGCGTTGATCGTGGAAATCAAACCCGAGCGGGATATGTACATACGATACAAGGGTCAAGTGGAAAGACACCACGAAACACATATTATACTATTCGGTCGACCCCGTAACAATGGCGTTTTCCGCTGCCCCAATAGTGGGCCCGCTCTTCCTTCATCACCTGGCTGGTATTTTCCCAGTGGTATATGCACAGCGACCAAAGGTCAACGCATACATATGTAAAGTCATCCCACGGTAGGGGTGCAGCAATAAGATCCTGAGGTCCTGACATGAGGAGCTCAATATCTCACCCGAAACATGACTTCCAAGATTTTCGGTCGCGCAACCCGATCAACATTTCTATCCACTAGTCCTAAAGCAAATGCACTCGAAAAAATGATCATACCAACCGGTAGTTCCCCACTTCAGGAGCTCCACCGGCCAGGAACGTTTGACTCCAAAAAGAGTAACCCCTACCGTGGGATGGCTCTGTACTGATATGATGTGATGCAGCAAGGTATTGAAACTAAATGAGCGCCCCCCGCAATAGAAAATCCACAAAAAGCGCAACGACTACGGCGATATCACATACCAGGTATCCTAGGTATAGACTCCAGCGCAAGTGATGCCTGGCACCTACTCTCAATAGCGAAATTTCAAAAGGTTCGGCCGGCCGGCTTGGGAAGATACGGGGGTTGATCTCGCCGTCGCAGTTCCATTCGCTTGGAGGCTTCGCTAAGGTTATGCTGTACTACCTGGTGCATGGTATTGGAGGCTTCACCCGAGGCTATACTAGTATCACATCATATTAAAGGCTTCACTTGGTTTTGGCCCAAACGTGCTATTCTCCTATCATAGCACTCGTTGAAGGCTGTGCGGAAACGCCGAACTTCACCTTGCCAGCAAGCGCCTCGAGGTTGACCGATGTCGATTTGCCGAACTGCGCTAGCTGGTTCAACGGACACCATGTTACAGGTGATGCCGCATCACGAAAACGGCGTTCAGACACAAAAAAGGAAGGTAGAAGGGGCAAAGACGCGTTCAAGAAGGGAATAAACCGGTGTGCAGTGGTGATAAAAAAAGCCACGCATTGTAGTGAAAGTATCGACCTTTGAACCACGGACCATCTTGTCGCGGACTATCAACCAAGTCGCTCGGCGTCATACGTTGCTATACTAGCATACAAAAGTTAATCCCAGCTAGCAGTTATGGGCCATACTGTATTGCAGAGCGAGGCACATTTTCCCGAACTATGGTTTTACACGGTAGATAGATGGTGCGATCGAACAAAAAGGACACATGCATACCTTCTGGCCGTGCCGAACGGCGTAGCGATATAAAATAGCCGCCATAGAAGTAGATCCCGTCTTGTGCGTTTTGACAAATGCGATATTGCTCTCCTAAACAGGGGGTCAAGCGCGGGCGAGGGGCGGGGTCGTTTTCGGTGACG
Source organism: Alaria marginata (assembly GCA_037833945.1). Taxonomy (NCBI): domain Eukaryota; class Phaeophyceae; order Laminariales; family Alariaceae; genus Alaria; species Alaria marginata. The sequence goes on along the minus strand of JBBMKB010070955.1, from coordinate 6,686 downwards.
ACGAGGAAACGGTGTATACATTAATCGGCTACGAGTGCTCTGCCAACATTAAAGGCGCTTAGGCGTAGAGCATTACGGTATTTCCTAGAACAAAGCCAGACAGCGCTCGAGAGCGTGAACAATAAAAAAAAGCTAAGGCTTACTGCAGCTTCCATCTCACAGCAAAACGATTTCCCTGGTTATTCATCAAAGTTCGCCGTGCTACCGAAGGGGTTTCCCTTTTTTTTTGTAGTTTTTTATGTTTCTCTGGTGGGACTCCTCAACTGAGGAGCTGCTCAAAATATCTTGAATATGTATGTTTTTCGATCTTACGTGTTGGATGCCTAGCCCAAACGGGATTGATTGTGGATCGGGCTTAGCTTGGAATATTTACTTTTTCAATGTCCGCTATAGGGGGAAGTATAGGGCACCGCGAGCGAGGAACTTCAAAAAACCAAATATGCCCTCCTTACAGTAGCAACCGTCAACTGACGCGGGCTGCGGTAGAGGCGAACTTGGCGAGCTCCGCTCCTGACCAAAGCCCTGACTTTTAAAAAGTACTAAAGTGCAGGCCGATGGACAATTCCATGGCCTAGGTATAGAGTCAGGGTATTGTAATCACACATATCGATATGTTCCAACGATCGTGGGCGGTTATGAGGTTTAGAAGCCCCGTCAGGCAGAAATAGTCCGGCCGAAAAATGCTACCTCTATCTTAGCGCACGCCAAAACACATGTACGGTAGGGGAGATTTAACGGGGTTTTTTGGGCTCCTCACTTGAGGAGCTCTATATTAATATTATACCCCACCCAAAACCTGATTTTGAGTAAAAACTGAAAAAAACGCAATCCGATGAACAAACCCATGATGGCCCAGGTATGCAAAACAAACATTTTTTCAAAGCAAGAATGACATCCCGGCGATTTCGGGTTACGGAGCCCCGTCCTTCAGAAACAAAATCGCCTAAACGTGTTACAGTACGTCTATCGTTGCATGCGTCCAAATGTGAAGTGGCAGCCTCACCTGGTTGTCAGCGGCTGCTGAGGTTTCTACCAGGGCGTTGAGGTAGTCTCTGATGGATGCAGGCCGGCCTGGCGCGTCCGCTCCAACTTCATGAGGTCCACCTTCGGCAACGCACGGAAGGAAGGGTAAGTTTTGACTTGCATGATAATACGCAATGGTGTCACCCCCTCCTATTCCTCAGGGTGTATGCGAAGTACCTGGTATATGTTACGCTTGCGACGTTGCTTGGAGCTCCGTACCAAACCACAAACACATGCGATGTATACATGGTGTACCGAAGGGAGTACTTATATGTATAACCCATACGGCAGATGCTCACAATAACAGGGATGCTCGTTGGTTCATTCGCGAACAAGATTCTGACAGGAGTGACTGCACTCCTCTGTCCGGAAAGTGCTGCCAATGAAGCCTTGGTGTTGACACCGACGCATTCTACGATAGAGGTGCAGCATTTTTTTCTGAACCTCCTCCCTTAGGAGCTCTATACCTCACCCAAGACCTGATTTTGAGCAAACTGAAAGCTCAATCCGATTACCAAACCCGTGGCCCATCTATACAAAAAAATCATACTGCCAAGATAGTATGACATTCCGACGATTTGGGGTTAAGGAGCCCCGTGATCCAGAAAATGAAAATGCCAAAACGTACTACGTCTATCGTAGAACGCGTCCACCGTTTTCCGTCGCGTGGGGTACCGAAGACCCTTTGCGTCGGATGGCAGCACCGCGAGCATCAGCACGATGGTACGCCTCTCCGAGGACAAGGGAGTGCAAGCGGGAAGTCGTCATGGCTCGGGCGGTGCCGGAACACCGACTTTATTGTTGGACATCCTCCATCACTGCCTAACCCGCCACAGCCACCACTGACAGATAACTGTGTTTTGTCGCTGGCGACACGACCTGTACTGCCGTCTCTCCAACCAGGGCCACTTACTGATCCGCTACTGGTCTTGGCTCCATCGCACGGTACTAGGCCGGCACAATTGACACCCCCGCCGACGCAACCACCACCGTCGATGTCCGCACCACCGTCGCTGCTGCCACTCTCCATTTTCGCAAAAATGTGTGAGGTAGCGGAGGAACCAGGGCCTTCCTGGTCACAATCGTCGGAGGGAGCTCCATCGTTTGCATTCGAGCATGCGGTTTGCCGATGCCCATTTCGTTGGTGACCCTGTCATATGCGTCGACTAATGGGTCACTTACGCCGCCGCCGAGTACTGAAACGTGATTGACACTGTTAGAAACACTTCCTCCACCGCTAGAACCGCCGCCTGGCCCCCGCCGCACCTGATGCAGGCAGTCGCTAATCGCGAATGAGTCTGCTCTCCTGGCCCCTTTAACGGCGAGTTCGTCCTCCGGCTCAAGACAGGAATTGTCTTAAACGGTCACCTCTGCCGCCGTGTACATTGTGGCTGTCGCCACTGGCGGGTAGTGAATCATATCGGAGCGATAATCGATTCCGATCCGATATGCGCCTGAAACCGGATATCCGATAAACAATCCGATATGGAAATACAGGCCATGGTACTGCCGAAGGAGCACGCATTTTGTTTTCTTCAGATCGCTCACGTCGAACTGTTCACCTTGGACCCTCCCAATTGAGGGGGGGGGGGTAGCAGAGCGAAATCCCCTCGCAGCTAGAAGCAAGGCGTTCTTATCTGATATCGGGACGATTATTTTCCCGATCCGATGACTGATCCGATTTCCGATTTGTCGGAAATTCCGATACGATATATATGAAACTCTACTGGCGGGGCTGTCGAGGACCCCGATGCCTCTGGTGATGCCACCGCCACCGCCAATCACGCCACCCTCTCCCCGACCGCCTTCTCGTCTTCGTTGTCGCCACCACTGTTGCCTAAGGTCGCTAACTCCTCGACGGGAGCACTACTCGTGAGGCCTAAGGTAGCCTTAGCGTTGGTGCTACCATCGCCGTCCCCAACGTCATCAGCACCCCCGTCGCCGCCACCGCCGATATACCCACCACCACCACCGTCACCTTCACCTGCGCTATCGCCACAACCGCCTTAACCGTCGACGCAGCTGGCAATGGAGAAAAATATGATAAACGCCAGGACACGATTGGATCCCGGAAACGCCAACCGTGCATCGCGAACAGCGTCGTTGAGGTCCCACGCGATCGGAAAGCGACGAGAAATGAAGCAGCCAAACGGGGACGAGTTAAACCAATACCTCGACCGAACTGCAGATTCGCACTGCTCGCGGGTGCGCCCACTGCCTTCACTTAGATTGATTTATGTGTTGCAGTAGCATTCGCGAAAGAGAGGTTTCGGGCATCACCGGGTGTTTCTTGTGCCGGGCACCAGCAGCACTCGCCAACCGGCAGGCGCTACAGAATCACGGTGATGAAGTTTTGTCCGAGTCATGGGATGCAGCATCGCGAGCGCTTCCGGTCGAATAAAACCGGGATTCTTCAACGAGGCGAGCGAACTGTCGGTCGCCGAGTGACCTGCGGCATCGGCCATGGAGGCATTGGTGTACTTCTGAGTAAGATTACTTATTGTGCCCTCCACATCTCCGTTCGCCATGGCGGGGCAATCAACTAATAGGCGCATGCACGGTGCTTTGATGACACAGTTCTATTTATGCGGCTCTTCACTTAAGGAGCTCCTTACCCCACCTAAAAACTGATGTAGGTAACAACAGAAGTGCAACCCGATAAACAATCCCATGGCTCAGGTAAGCAACGAAAAATATGGGGGGGGAAATACTGGAATTCCGACGATTTTGGGTTAAGGAGCGTCGTCTTTCAGAAAACCTTTCAGCCAAAAAGTGGCATTCATACCCCTATCTTAGCACGCGCCAATCACGTGGCAAACATATGCCATATATATGCGAGTGGCTCATGCATTGCGCGAGACAGCCTGCACTGAGATACGGTGGTAGTCGGTCCCTAGGCCCATACTATGGATACGACTCGCTGTTTTTATTGTTTAGATTCCGATTACAGTAGTAGTAGTACTCTGAACATGCCAGAGAGCACACACACTTGCTGAGTACGCAACGTGGTCTACCCTCGGAAAAACGAGGGTATTTGCAGTGTTAACAACTTTGAAACCTCGCATGCACCCATGGAATATACCCGGTATACCGGCGTTTTGTATATGGTACGTCAAGAACGCTCATGACGAGCGAATTCATTCCGAAACCTATCTACTGTAATATGTGCATACGTACATCGGAAAAACGGAGGAGTCGGCGTGTCGGGCCCGGGCAGGCTCCGTTCGTTCGTCTTTAGAGCCTAGCATAGTTGCCAAGCATTTCGGAGGCTAACTGTAGGGCACCCACCATACTGTATGGATGGTGCTAGGTGACACCTTCTTCGGGTTCACGTAACATTTATCATAAACCATTGGTATCTGGCACCAGGTATCTACAACTTTCCCAGAGTGATCACTGAGTGAAGCGTTTTCGCCTATTGGCGGACACTGCCGTAATATATACCAGGTATACCATACCAGGTGCCCGGTATAACATTTTTGTATTTCACCCATCCTCTACATTACAGCTTACATCTTGCCCCTCCATCCAGGATATCACCCCCCCCCCCGGCCCCCTGTGCGCTATAGAGGTGTGCCTGGTGTATGCCTTGGGTTATCCTATAGTCTGTTCTCATGTTTGCGTCGGGCTGTGGGGCTGTGGGGTTAGCACGTGTACCCCACCGTCGGTCGACTCTCGCGTCTAAACTGAGTGTAATAGTGTCTTCTCGGATTCACGTCATAGCTACCAAGTTAGCCTCAATACGACATACCTATAGCCTCATTGCGGCGTAAGTACGGGATAGCGCCATTACCACACAATTGTACCCTCGTTGCCACACAAGTATAGCCTCATTGCCACGTAAGTATAATCTTGTTGCCACATGAGTACAGCTTCATTACGACATACCAGGTAAGTGCAACCTCGTTGCCGTATAAGTACCAGGTGTAACCAATAGAGGGGGTGGGAGAGGAGGGGAGAGGTGCAAGTGCTTGGTTGGACACATAATAGAGAGAGGGAGAGGAGAGGAGAGGTTGAGGTGTTTGGTTAGACAAATATAGCCTCATTACCACATAATAAGTATAGCCTCGTTACAACATTAAAATAAAACAGCCTCGTTATTACACAAGTACAGCCTTATTGCCACAGCATTATGGCCCCATGTCCGCGTAAGCACATCCTCACTACCACATAATAAGTGCTGTCGATATCCTTACGCCCACATATTTAGTATAGTACCGTCACTACTACTGTTGTACCTGAGAGCGCTTTCGTCCTTTTTTCTGCCGAAAACGTGTTTCTGACTGTTCTTGGTTGTTTGTAGTCTACATAATCATACCACAATTACCACAAAATGACACGTACGTGCGTTCTTATTCAGTACGGCTGTAGATCCCAACAGGTGAGAATGCTGCAGTATTGCTGGCCGGGATTCGAGAAACAAGGACGTTTCTACCGTGGTTTTACCCTTCTACAACTATCTACCTGGTACGAAATATATCTCCAATCCACTGATAGGTTAGGTCTAACCGTTTACTACAGTAAATACTGTAGTAAGGGGTGAACCATTCTCACATACGAGTAAATAATGCCGACGGCAGGGCGAAAGTTTGAGTGTCACCTCGTACGTTTCGTTTTCAAGAAACACATGTTATACCAAGGAGCAATGTATTATACATATCGATGTATCACACACAGCTTGCGAAGTGAGTTTCGACGAAATCCTCGACCTCACAACTGGAGTGTTTTTATAATTTTTTTATAATACTAGCGGTGCGGCCACGGCTCCGCCCGTGGTGCTAGCCCAACTCTTGCCACACACTGGCTCTATGAGCCCGAGCCAACCAGAAATCAGCCAGTGGGGTCGGGGTTTCCACACCTCGCGGGGTGGTATATCTACCAGGGGGGTGTCCGCTTTCGTCCCCAAGTTATTGGGGTTATACATGTATGGAAGGGTTTCCTATCCGGGGATGATGCATTATTATCCCCGGGTGCGGCGGGACATCGGCGTCTTCCCATGGGGCAACTCTTGCCGCGCGCTGGCCCTATGAGCCCCACTCCGTCATAAATCAGTCTGAGGTTGGGGTTTCCACACCTTGCGGTGCGGCATCGACCCCGGGGAACTTCGTTTCGTCGCCGGAGTGTTGGAGTCGTCGATTTACGGAAGGTTTTCTGATCCGATGATGGTACCTTATCATCCCCGGGTGCGGTGAGACCTCGACGTTGTCTCGAGGGGCAACTCTGATCGCGCGCTGGCTCCATGAAAGCCAGCCAACCGTAAATCAGCGAGTGGGGTTGGGGTTTCCACACCTTGCGGGGCGGTGTCGATCCGGGGGATGTCCGTTTTCGTCCCCGCATTGTTGGAGTTGTAGATATATAAAAGGATTTATGATCCGGGAATGGTACCTTTTCATCCCCTGGTGCGGCGGGAGACCTCAAAGTTGTCCAGCCGCCCGCCGCGGGCTGGCTCTATAAGCCCGAGCCAATCAGAAATCAGCCAGTGGGGCTGGGGTTTCCACACCTCGCGGTGCCGTATCTACGTATCTACCCGTGTGATGTCCGATTTCGTCGCCGAGTTGTTAGAGTTGTAGATGTACAGAAGGGATATATGATCCGGGGATGGTACATTATTACCCGGGTGCGGCGGGACCTCGACGTTGTCCCGAGGGGCAACTCTCGCCGCG
>JBBMKB010070933.1:0-14153 GCA_037833945.1 Alaria marginata | reverse complement strand
CACACATCAGCTCTACACCCCCCTGGAAAAACCCACTCGTCGCCAGCGTCAAAGACATCCCACTACGGGAGAGGTTGGCGAGTATGCTTGTACTATTCTGTGGTACGTCCGGAGCACGCGGGGTTTGCTCGTGGGGCCTCATAGCAGTATAGTTATGAGTGCGTCGGCCACCTTCCCAAATCGTATCATACGAGATGATACTTTTTCCACAGGGGATTTTATTATTTTGAATTTTTCACCATGATTATATATTTTCTTTTTTAGAAGGGGGAGTGTTTGCTAACTTCAGCTGAGGGCTCCCGAAATTCTTTTTTTCCGAGTTTGTGTGTACAGCAGACAGCAGTATTGGACACCTAATAAGAAACAGGAGAGGGGGTGTTCTGCACTAACTTCAGCATACAGGCTCCAAAATTTATTATTTTCCTGTAAATCTCAGCCTACGTTTCTTATTACCCTGTTTCTTACTAGGTGTCCTGTACTACTGTATGGTGTGTGACGTGGGGAGAAAAGGTTTGGTCTACTCGTATGACACGCTAACCTATGTCTGGTTCAAAGTACAGATCAATGAACTGCGGCTTGATGCTGCTGCTGCTACGTATAGACTGGATTTCTTATTTGAGAAAGGGTGCATTGTACAATAACTTCAGTATAATGGCTCCCGAATTTCTTATGTTTCTGTCAATCTCACCTTGGCTTTCATATTACTCTGTACCTGGTATCTGTCATCATGACTGTACCATACGACATGTAATAACGTGTGTGGTATGTGGGGGTGCCGGCGGCCCGCCTAGCCTAATGCACTTACATGATGGAGATTTCACGGAAAAATCCTCATTTACCCCCACTCTTCTAGTATTAGTATGTAAAATATGTACGTACCATAGAAATAGTCAGTTTATGCTCGGTACAGTAAGGGTCCCCCAGTAAGGCGGTGGTAGTGTTCCCGAGCAATATGACCGCCTTATTGAGGGAAGCCGCCTTATTCATTCCAGGATATGAATGCAATTCCCCAGTCGCGCCAAGCGATTTTGACCGCCCTATATCGGGATACCGCCTTACTCAGACCGCCTATTGGGGGACCCCCACTGTACTGTAACTGGTATATTTAGGTATTCTGGAACGAGGTAAAGCCAGTTGTCATGTAGACGGGTGCTACGATAGAGGGAGCACTTTTTGGCTTTTTTGTTTCTGAATGACGGGGCTCCTTAACCCAAAATCGTCGGAAACTCCTTGTTTTTCAGTCCATTTTGTTTTGTATACCTGGGCCATGGGTTTGTTCATCGGGTTGCTCTTTCACTTTACTCAAATTACGTTGGTGGGTGGGGTTCAGAGCGCCCTAAAGTGAGGATCCCCAGAAAAAAATGGGCGCACCTCTATCGTAGCATGTGTCTGTACTTGGACCTTAACCTTGCACGCGCACTAAACTCCCAACCTTGGCAATAGAGGGCAAGGTCGTAACGAGTGATGTGGGGACAACTGCTACCGATAGCGCGCCAAAGAGAACAGTAATGGAGGATGATCCACCGTCCGTCACAGAAGAAGAGCCTTTGGCTGGTGTACTTCTGCTGCTGCTGCTGCTGCTGCTACTGCAGCTACGGCTGCAGGTCTTAAGCCGCAGGTCTGTGACGGGGGCGATTTTGTTCGCGAAGAACGCAAACCCGTCAGGTGAATTTCCGTGTTTTTGTCGTACCGTATAAACCCGTCCAGTACATCTCGTGGTATCTCAATCCCTTCCTGTACAAAATCGTGTTTTGTACGCCCTGGAAAAGCTCGTCTTGTGTAATTCTGTGATATATCAATACTGTATACATTTGCGCGTACAATCCCGTGATATTGAACTCCTTTGGGGCTTCAGAGGGGGAAATTGACGAAATAATTTGACGATTCGAGAATCGGTCACACGAAGCAGCGGGGGACGCCGGCTAAACCGTGTTTTCAAAGCGCAACGGTAGGAGGTATACGACACACGCACGGTATTCTGATACTCGTACTGCTGCAGGCCCTTCCGGGACGGTTGATATTATCCCAAAATCTCTTGTTTGTGGTCGATATAAACGGGCCTCAAAAAAAGGGTTAAAGCCCGTCCTGTGCGGTCCCGTTCAGTAAATGCTGCGTCCTACAGTATGCCGTCTCGTGGAATCCCGGCATATCTCAATCCTGCCGGATTCCGTCACGGGACCAAACCTACGTCCCGAGGTAAGCCCTGAATAGTTGTCGCCTTTAGGTTTACCCAGCCTGTACACGTGTTGTATTAGTTGAAACTATTATGAGGGGAAAATGACGGGTCTTTCACGCGCAGACGGGCACCTAACATCTGCACTGGTCCAATGTACGACGAAATATCGGTCGTCGAATTATGGTCTTCTCTTTGCTAGTTGTCAATGGTTGACACAACTACCTCCGCAACCCCCGGCATAGATGGCAATAGGCAGACTGATGCCCGGGTGTCATAAACAAATGAGTAAATTATCACAACAGCAGCGTTAATGGTGTTCATTCACATTAAAAGAGTTCCAATGTAGGCGTACTCCAACTGTTGGTACAGGCTCTTATCGTTAGGACCTCACGACCGCATCGAAATACCGTATATACGGCAAGTAGACGTGGGACGCGTCTCTGCGGCATGAAGCCCCACCCAGCCTTACAATACTATCTGCAGCCGAGCAGTACAAAATATTGAGTTGTATACCCTTGGTAAAGATAACTGTTGGTGTGTACTGATTGCTCTATTTCCTAGAGGGCAGGAGATATTGAACCATTGCAACTCATGAGTCGCACACCTGATGAACCGCGAAATCAACAGACAATACCTACGAGTACAGCAGTGTAACCATTGGTCTGACATCAGAAAGACGATCCCAACGGCTTCCATTGCGCGTAGACAATGCAACGGCAAAGGGAGGGCCGATCACCCAGTAGGCATGTGTTTGCCAAGATAGCCGGTGCGAAAAACCCGTGACCAGGTGGACTGGTACCACATAAAACCTGGCACAGAACCTTCAGAGCCACCCTTATTTATACTGTTCCTTAAGAACGAAGGGACAACGGAATACTCCCCGCGGCTAATTGAGTACACATGGTACGATCGAGGTGCACCATTTAGTATCGGCCTTCTGAGGGTCCTCACTTGAGGAGCTCTACAACCTCACCCCAAAAATAGTTTGAGAAAGTGAAAAGTGTAATCCGATAAACGAAAACCATGGCCAAGACACACATATATATCGTAAATATTGCAGAACAAAGACGACATTCCAACTATTTTGGGTTAAAGAAACCTTATCCATCAGAAAATATTTCAGCCCAAAAGTGCTACCTTTATCATGGAACGAGTTTGAGGTTGAAACTCCATGAACAAGTAAAGCGAACCAGCGTTCAGGGGGCCTTGCAAGCAGCCGAACGGTTAACGCCAAGTTGACAAGAATAGGTTGAAATCACAATACAGGAGCGCCGCGCAGTTATCATGCATGGAACTCAAACACAGCATAACGCGCGCGGGTGAGGGGGGGGGGGGTGGGGCAGGATAATCGTGGTTCAACAAAGCTATGAGGAAACACGAGACAGGATAGCAAATTAGCTAGCTCACTCTTCGTCGAATCTTCCTACAAAATATATGATTTCTGGGACTATTTCGAACCCCTGATTCAGGCTGGCCTTGGTTGAGAGCCTATCCACTGCGCCGATATTTGAGACTTGGTTTCGATTACCTGCCCCCCACCCGCACTGAAGGGCAGAGTCGGCGGTTCTTAACGTATTTTAGCCGCCAGAGTGCGGGATCTTTCTCAGTAAGTTCAGCATTTTAGTCCTTTTAGTTCACTTCGATTGTCCCTATGTCCTTCATATTCGTCCATTCTACATCGTTATGGACCCATGCGGGATTTGCAGGCGGTGAGATCAGTATGGACACCGTCGTCGTTAGAAATTGTCAGGAGACGTCAAAACAGGCAGCAGTCTTCCATACCCCGTAGTATGCGCTTTCGGACCCTAGGTTCGGACGCGTTTTACGGCAGAGGTATCATTTCCGGCGTTTTCTATTTTCTGGATGACGAGGCTCCTTAACCCAAAATCGTCGGAATATCATTATATTTCGACAATTTTCATTTTTGTATGGTTGGGCCACGGGTTTGGTAATCACATTTCACTTTCAGTTTGCTCAAAATCACTTTTTCGGTGAGGTATAGAGCTCCTCAAGTGAGGAGCTTCACAAAAAAGATGGTGAACCTCTATTGCGGAATGTGTCTTCGGTGGTGCGCCGACCCCGGCAGGGTGGTATCATCAGCTTCGACGCCGTTTGCTCACTTGCTTATATTGGTAGGCGTATTTTCAGAGTCATCCCCCGGTAGCGGTTGCCCTTTTTGGTATAAAACGTTCCTGACCGGTTGAGCTTCTGTAGTGAGGAACGACCGGTTGGTTTGATCATTTTTGGAATGGGAAGGTTTAGGGCCAGCGGATAGAAATGTTGATCGGGTAGCTCCAAAGAAAACCTTGGAAGTAATGTCTCAGGTGAGATACTGAGCTCCTCATGTCCGGAGCTCATACACGTATTGCTGCACCCCTACCGTGGGATGATTCTCCAGTGTATTGAAGACGGAGGTGCGATTATGACGGTGTGGACGCAACTTTAGTGGACATAAGTGTGCAGGTCACAGACCATACGGCAACAACATTAGAAACCCATTATTGTTGCTGCCGCCAATGAGGGTTGATAGTTATTTTGTTATTATTGTTGTTACTGGCCTCTTGTTTCGGTTTCGTTTATGTTAGTATATTGCAGCCTTGTTATAATATATTTCCGATCCTAAGGGGTACTTGTTCCGTTCCCCTTTGCGTTCGTTATTTATACATTTCCATTTCCCCAATGTTTTTGCATATTTTGTTTACATAGTAACCTTTCTTTATCCTCGCACATAGTCTGATGTGCAGGATTGGAAATTGCTACGCCCCCTTATTACTCCCGTTTGATATAGCCTTTGTCAAACCCCTTGCGTACGCAAAGTGCGAGAATTGTTTAATTGTTTGTGAGCGAATACCTCGTCTTTCAGGCATCGGAACCGACATCAGATGTGCTCATATAACATTAGGTCGGTGGATAAATCAGATTTGTGTAAAGATCACACACACCGGGGGTAGCGCATGGTGTCCTGTAAACCTCGAAGCCAGCGTAACGTTGGAGTACAGTGACCACCTACCATACTGAGATTGAAAATGTCAACAATAGTTCAATGAAATACCTTAACAAATGTAGTTGGCGGCGGGACCATGGACGTTTGAGTCGTGTGGGGTCGCCCCACGGTAGGGGTGGAGAAATAAGTCCCTGACCTCCTGACACGAGGTGCTTAAAATCTCACCCGAAACATGCCTTCCAAGATTTTCGTTCGTGCAACCCGATCGACATGTCTATCCGCTAGTCCTAAGATAAATGCGTTCGTAAAATGATTATACCAACCGGCAGTTCCTCACTTCTGGAGCTCAACCGGTCAGGAACGTGTGACCCCAAAAAGTGCAACACCAAAAAAGTGCAACCCCTACCGTGGGATGACTCTGTGTTCGAGTATCGAATCCCACAAAGACACTGCACTTTTGCGACTTCCCCTACGAACATCGAATCCCGCAAATACTACACTTTTACGACTTTTCCTACTTACACGTATTCAAATACGGCCTGCAGTCTCGACAAGAGAACTAAAAGCGTAGATACTTAAGCGTTAGCCCGAAAACCCGGCCTTCTTGCAATCCCGCCCGTTCAGGGTAGGCGGGGTCTATCAGGTACTAGGGTATAACTTTGTAGACAATCGGTTCACTGTTTACCAGCAGTCAACCGGACTAATGCCCCCAAACTCAATAGCACAATGGCTTAATGTATGATAGTTGATCGTTGAAACGTCAAAATGGTAATATTGAGATTCTCATGTAGACCGCAACATTGCACACGTGTTCTGTGCAGCGTTGTTGATAACCGCAAGACGCGCGGATGGGAAATGTTGGGGTAATGTTTCTCGGAATGGTATCATTTTAAAATGCATCCATCAATGCAAACTAGTGGTAAACTTCGCACCACAAATATCTGCACAAAACAAACTAAAACCATGCCGTTCGAACCTTTGTCCATGATGCCCGGAATACGAATTATAAAACCGGCATGGACACTAGCCGGGCTCAAAAGTTAGCACCCGCAGGTTCAACCAGCTTGTATGCGAGTTTTGCCAGTTCAGTTATGTAACCGGCGTCACTCAGACGACCGCATGGCGTCTACTCCGATGTGCGTCACATTTGCTCTCGTGGCAAAATAAATATTTTTTAAGTTTGTTGTTGATGGGGTTAACATAGCGGCTCCAAAGCTCCGCCATCGATCGAGAAAGACGGCGACCTGCCAGGGCGAGAAATAATGAAGTGACTAATCACAACACCAGCGTCGATGGCGACCACATCAGAAATACGTCAGTGGAGGCGTACTCCTACTGGTCCTATTCTATAGAGGCCCGTCTCCATAGAAGTCCATTACCCCTCCCAAAAGCCGTCCGTGAATAGTTACAAGTCGATGGTGTTCAGGGTGTCACAAAAAAACAAGAAATAAAAAAAAGGCATGGTTTCCCAGCCAATATTATCCATCAGTTCCACAGTTGAAGAGTCCCGTCAGACACAATTGTTTAGGCCGGAACAGTATACCCTTTACGTAGCGGGCGCCATCAGGTATCATACCAAACCGGCGGAAAACAGTTAGGCCGAAACAGCATACTCCTATCGTACCACAGCAGTCCATCGGACACGGCGGCTCAAAGCATCAAGGTCAACTCCAGCTCGGTCTTGATAGGCCCCGTCAACTTCAATGGTACCTCGTTCGGTGGCAGAGACAACGCCCCCGGTATGTACTGATCCTCCCGCTCGACGGCCGTTTGGACAACTGTTTTATTTGGGAAGTCGGGTGCGGCACCGGCCCCCGAGGCCAAAGGAGTTTTTCCACCGAGATCCGTACCCACATCTCGAAGGACCCCCCCCTCCGTAGAAGGTGCTTGTGTTCGGCAACTCAGGAGCTCCGGCCGGTCCAGTTGCGACCCCGATCGTTTCAATCCAGCGATTAGTATTTCATACGGAGCGATGGGGCGGTGGGCAGTGCATGGAGCAGTTGCATAGTAGTCTGATGATACCCCCCGTCGTTGCCTTTTACCGCGCGAGTCGTTTGAAGGATGATTTTGGCGTACGGCTACCGTGACGTCTTTAGCATGTGCCTTGCAATACAACCTAGAGCTTCTCTCCCTCACGTTATAAGCAGTCTGGTTTGTGCACCGGTCATATGCGCACCTCTTCTTCCATACGTTCACCATTCCTTCTTCCGCGTGTTGCTTGCAATACGCCGGGGATTTTATGCCCTCTACGTTGAAAGTTGGTTTCTTCCTGCAAGAGTCGTGGGAGCAACGCGTGCTGCGTACGTTTGCCATGCCGTCTTCAGCGTGTAGCTTGCAAAACGTTGGTCGTCTAGTGCCCTCCACGCCATATGTTGCTTGCTTTAGGCAAGCATCGTGAGAGCAACGCTTGGCGCTAACGTTTACCATCCCGTCCGCAGCGTGTTGCTTGCAAAAAATCGGTGTTTTGATGCGGTCCACGTTGTAGCTCGGGTGCCTCGTGCAAAAGTCATGTGAGCAACGTTTGTCGTATACGTTTACCATACCGTCCTCCGCGTGCTGCTTGCAATACTTCGGTCTTTTTATGCCCTTCACGTTGTAGGTTGGATGCCTTGTGCAAGGGTCCCGTGAGCAACGGTTGCTGCATACGTCCACCATTCCGTGGTCAGCGTGTGGCTTGCAATACATGGGAGTTTTTCTGCCCTCCACATTGAAGGTCGCTACCTTTTGGCACTGTTGGGATAAACAACGCGGCATGCTTGCCACAACGTGGAACAGCAAAAGGCCTCAGGCAGCCCAAAGCTGGTGAAGAACGCAGCTGAAGTGGTTTTGGAGGGCGCGTAAAGACACCTGTCGAGGTAAAAGGAAATTAAGTTGTGTTTAAGGGGTTTCGTCAAAGTTAGCGTACACTAACTTGCGTCGTGTTGTGTATACCACTACTCCACTACTGCCACGTTCCCGAAGGAGAGCCTCTAGGTTCGGGGAAACAAACTATAAGCAAAGCAAGCATAGTGTGCATTTCAAATGTTATGTTTCTCCCCTCTCATCAGTGTTTTCCACTTGGCACACCATGGGTGACTCGGTGAATCAGTCTACACACTTGTTCCGCTCGATGGGTTGTCCGGTACATCGTTCAGGAAAAGGAAAATACATGTGCACAGGTTCGATTGCGTGTGCTTTGCCCCAGGCATTGCTTTTCTACGCTCCAGATCCGGTTTGTAGACTATCGACGTGCATGGTTTGGCCTTGTAGAGAGACGACAATACGTACAAAAATACGGAGGGAAGCACCCGATAAGTGCTTAATTTTACAGAAACTAAACCCGGAATTTGCACTCGAAATTGAACCAAGAGTATATACTGCTCAGCAACCTTGACCGCCGCGTGTACGGAGTGATACGAAAGCACTTCTTTTAAACAGGTATAATGCCGTGACGAGGATGCGTCGTGTTTGTTCGACAGCACAATGTGAGCAAGTTGATTGGTTGACGAAGCAGATGGAGCACATGGACATGGGCCTTCCTTTGCTCCCCTTCTTGGGAAAAATTGGGGACGACCGAGTCTGGCATGTCCAGCTCGCCAAAGCAAAGATGTTTCCAATAGAGTCAGCAATTGTGCCTTTCCGACGGAAACCCCTGGCAGCGGTTGTAACACGGTGTCCATACGCTCAAACGTATACACTAAGCGCAGCATGAAGAAACTAAATTATCGTCAAAGAAAATACACGGCGAAGAAACCTCCCCAAGAAGCTGTCGAGCAAAAACAAATAATAAGTTCATACAGTATGCGTTTTTTTATAAACTAATTATACGTCTCGCATATCGCTTTATGAGTGTGGTTAACGTTAAACAGCAACCTCTTGTCCTTGACAGTTTCAGTCAAAAACGTAAAAACAGTCCGCGCCAATAGCCAGCACACTGATCGCGGCAAAGCGGCTACGTTTGTCCCCTTCTGACTGGGTACCGAGGCCCGCCGGTGGTGTCCCAGAAAGGTTTGCTTCAATCGTCGCGTCGGATTCACGCGTTAACGTGCTTGATTATGAGTAGACCTGAAACAAATTATAGCATTTTGAGTGGTTTTAAACGCAGTTTTCTGATATGGTCAACAAGTGAAACGAAATAATGCGGATAAAAGGTATTATTATGCAAGAGTGTGCTCACTACGGTACTGAAAATACCGCAGCCTTGACAATGGACGGTTGACATAAGGGTTTGTATCCCATTTAAACGTTCAGAGATGCGCCATACCGAGTCGCGTCACCAGACACACCAAAAACCATCAAACAAGTCATCCCACGGTAGGGGTTGCACTTTTGGGGGTCAAACGCTCCTGTCCGGTTGAGCTCCTGAAAGGAGGAACCACCGGTTGGTATGCTCATTTTACGAGTGCATTTGGTTTAGGACTAGCGGATAGAAATGTTGATCGGGTTGCGCGAACCAAAATCTTGGAAGTCGTGTTTCGGGTGAAATACTGAGCTCCTCATGTCAGGAGCTCAGAGACATATTGCTGCACCCCTACCGTGGGATGACTCAAACATGTTTAACCACTGTGTCGATATTTTGTGCGCTCTATACTACAATGGTGCCTGGGGATTATTTCGGCATCGTCCTTCCTTTAACTCTGAATAATGGACCAGCGCTTAGCCCAATAACTTAAAATGTATACAGAATAATTGTACGAATGTACATCGTGGATAGAGTTGACTGCAGTTCACACTAATATATGCACAAACGTACATCGCGGACAGCGTTAGAAGGAACCCCGACGATTGGTGCTCTGGTTTGGAGTGACTTGTCTGTTCGCGAACCGTGCCTACTCTATTTTGGGCAATGCCGACATTCAACTGGCGGAAGCCGTCAACACAGTCGATATTTTTTTCCGCCCAATGTAGACATGGTCAATCGACACGCATCGTACCGTTAGTTTAACACCTTCCACGGATATCTTCCGAAAATGTCTGTCAATTCCAAAACGTTTTATGTGTAGTATTACCCCATATTAGTTTTCCAGTTCATGACCACGACATATCACAGCAAATCACGCTTAGCACAGAGATAGGTTTCCATGACGTTAGCTACGTTCCACAGAAACCTGTGATCGACAGGAGCGACAGGGGGGCCCACGCCGCAGCACAATCGGTCGTTACTTGACATTAGTAGATATGATAATGTCTTACCCATTGCACCGGTGCCAATAGAACGGCCGTACCTCCGCCTAACAGTTAACCGACGTAATTTAGGGTAATTAGCTGAAGAGATTGCCGTACCGTGGCTGTGGGAAACAAATTATAAGACACATGTTTTCAGGTAACGTCTTTGTCAAGCATGTCTCAACAACGCGGTGTACGTTTTCCGAAAAATAATGTAGACGGTGGGTTACTCTAATGTACGCATGTGCCTGTAATGACATTCCGGCGTTTTTGCCCGGTCATCCACAAAAAACAAAGAACCGAATAGTGCTCCCTCTATCGTAGAACGCGTCCCCTCGAGGTTTTAGGTGATGTACATGGAGCTCTTGCAGCAAGGAGTCTGGGAAATATACGGTGAACCCCTCACAACGTGTCATGCGCCTGAGGACGAAATAGTACAGACTTGTGCTCCGTTGTTATCAGGGGTTGAATAGTAATATGCGTGCTTCTCAACACCCGCGAAAGATCATGCAGGGTACCGCGTCAAGTTAACTCATCAATATGCCCCGTTAACCCGTTAAGAGCCGCCAAACGTATCCCGCACCAATCCCAAGTATTTTGTCCCCAAAACCTGGACCAAGTTCTTAGAGGGTTAATGACAACTCATGTTTTCTGCTCCGGGTGTGCATGTACCAGATAAATGTCACTTGGTACAGCCAGCAGTTAATCGATGTTGCACCAGTCCCTGCCAATAAGGTTTCTCGCTTGTTGTGCGTAGGTTTTGTCGGACTTGCTGGAATATAGTACGACGCCCAACCCCAGGTGGTGTGTCCGGATGTGGTGGTCTTAGTTATTTTATACGGCGGCAAATCGCCCTACGAAGGGAGCAGCCACGACTATCGAGGCGTGTCGGGCTTGTTTACCGCCTTCGGCGATAGGGAATACCGACTTCAACGATAGTGAGGATGCTGGTTCAAATCATCTCGGTGACTACACAGGTCGCTATTTCGAGGAAGGTGTCGCGCTTTAAACTCCAGCTTAGGGACCGCCATGAAGCGAGAAGGGGCAGGGGCGGGGGGGTGGCAGACCCACACCCATGGCGTGGGGATGGAGCTTGGACGCGGCTCGGGGTTTAATAATAGAACGTAAAGAGTACATGTTAAGAAGGAGCGAGCAAGGACAACAAATGGAGTATTGTAGATATAGCTCAGCGGCTAGTAGACATAAAATGTTATTAGACTTTGTGCATTGGCTTCCTTTGTTCCCGAGGTTTTCTCCTTCCGGAATGTTTTGAGTGATCAACGTGGAAGCTCATGCTGCCCATTGTCGGATGGCAAGCATACTCATAATAATAGCGAGGAGCACCTCAGTTGACGTCCCCCGTCATCCACACTCTGCGGTAGACGTGGACGAACGTTTTGTCGGGGCTCTTCACGTGAGGGGAGCTCCAAAAAAAACTATTTCAAAGCCCGACCCGTGCGTGACCCGCCAGCACGGCAGCCTCCACTTTCATAGGACAGCGTTGCTGTAATCTTGAGGCAGCAGTGCGGTGAGCAGTGGATCAAGTCGTCTATTGACTAAGAAGGACAAAAAAAAAAAAAAAATTGGGGTGTTCCGGCAAGGACTGAAGGCAGCTAACATTATGTAAGCAGAACACACTGTATAAACGGAGGGCTATCTGAAAAAAAAAAAAACACGTTTGATATCTACATTAACAAATCTAAATTGCGCTATGTTTCCGTCCAGATTGATCTACGAACACAAGGCATCGAATCACACGTATTAAGCGACAGCAGGCAGCAGGTCGTCGCAAGTGATACCCGCGTCGCCCGTGGCAAACAGCCGCCACATACGATACACTACCGGCCCTCTCATAAGAAAGAGCCCTACAAGAGACTCAGCCTAAAATTTGGGGGAAAATAAGAAAGTCCACAGCTGTTATACTGAAGTTAGCGTAGGACAGACCCTTTCTCAAATAAGAAACCCGGCCTAAAACCAATATCTCGATTTCTTATCCGCGGTTCGGTACTGTATGCTTACGCAGAGCAGAATCACGTGCTAAACGCACTTCACTCTTACGGGGGAACCTAGTTAATAGGACCCAATATTCCTAGTAAAAATAGAGAAATATATAGGTTTTAGTGTCTACCGTAGGTCCTATTAACTACGTTCCCCCGTAATAGCTGGATTGTACTTTATAGTATGATACCAGGTACATGGATTAAGCGGACTGCTGTACACATATTTTATGTACGACAGATACATTTACAGAGAGTATTTACGGAAATATTTACGTTTGGTTCTTCTCGCTGAAAGGTACACAGGTCGCGCGGTCACGGGCGGTGGTCTTTCGTGTGTACAAAACAAGGGCCAGATGGCAGAAGAAAATGACGGATCCAAGCGTTTGCCGATGTCTCTTTAGCTCGCGGTTGCCTCGATCGCTGTCAACCCAGGTGTGTAAATACACGACAAAAAACATTGACGAAACTTTTGTTCGGATTTATAACAGCGGCTTCATCATCCTAGATATCCACAAAAAATGCAAATATTTGCCGACGAAGTGATAATATTTCGGGTTTATATATCATAGTCTAAACATAGTCCCTTTTCCCTTCCTTTCTGTCTTCCATTCTCTCTTTCTTTCTTCGAATATGATGTACTGTAGTTCCATTGTATATATTACATCCGTATCTTACTTTTATCTTTGCTGTTCGGATTGTTACAGTATTTGCTGATATGCGGTGCCTTTCGGTAAGGGTCCCGAGCCTTACATTTTACCTGGTGTACAAGCCCTTTCTTGAGAGTGGTCAGGTAGTCATGGGGACTGAGGAAACACGGGATACCACGACAGCAGGAGAGGGCGAAGCGACTTACTGGCATCGGTGTAGGGAATTTTCGTCGGTTCTTGTTGTTGTTACGTGGCGGCTGGTCGACAGCTCGACGAAGTAGCAACAACAACAACAACAACAACAACAACAACAACAACAACAACAACAACAACAACAACAACAACAACAACAACAACAACGACAAATAGCAGCAGCGGAGGGTAACAAACTCGTACTATACCGGTTGAAACATTTCTAATGGGTGCACACATAGCAGCAGTCAGAGCCGGAACAGAGCAGAGCACGGAAAATAAGACAATCGGCCGCAGTATTACGCAACTTGCCATGGTGTGTATCGACCACTCTATGATACGGGTCAAACTTACTGCTAACGTAGTTAAAATAGGTTCGTGAAAGTATGCATTACCGGATAAAATACGTACGTATACATACAACCCAAAAATCAAATAACAACAGAAATAGGCAGCAGTAAACAACCTCAAAGCAGTAGTAGTGTAGATACTGTTGTCCTACAGGTCTAACACAGCAGCAACAGCAGCAGCAGCAGGGCAGGACAACAAACCGTAAAGCAGCAGGATAACCTGTTAGCGATATAAAACGCCAGCATAGCAGCACCATGTCTCGGCAGCAGCAGTAGGAGTAGGAGTGCAACGCTAACGAGTGCTGAAAGCTTAAACCAACCGCAAAAAGCAAAGGGTTAGTAAACAAGAATTGGTGCAACTTTGAACGTACGTTAGGATAATAATAAAACGATTTTATATACGGGGAAAACGTACTTGGTACAAAACATCGAGTGGATTCCAGTAAATTTACAAGAGGGACAGGTGGGGCAGTAGTTCTCATAGACTAACAGACATACAGTAGTCTTCATAGACTGACAGACATACGACAGCAGCATAGGAGCAGCACAACCAGCAACACACCGTATTTCTCTTACTAAGAGGAGTCGTCGGCACGGGCACTAGGTGTGTTGGGTGTCGACGCGGTCTTCTACATTATTTGCTTTTATTATGGAAGTGGGTGGAAGCTTCCATGGAAGCTTCCACCGCTTCCATGGAAG
>JBBMKB010070922.1:0-14154 GCA_037833945.1 Alaria marginata | reverse complement strand
AATAGACAAGCGGGTCCACCCGGATGGTTGAGTCCGCCGAAATGTTGTTTAACTAGATGGTCGTAATTTGCGGGTACCACTGCACAGAATATTCTGTTTTGGAAGACGTTTGTATGTAATTGCACGTTAGACCGCCTTTACTACCTCTAGAGATCATTGCCTTAATCGTCGTCGCTAAACTGAGGCAGCCACATAATGTGTCCTTTGCCCAAATAGCCACTACTATACCGTGTTTGGGCATACTTGAGGGTTAACTTAACTTAACACCATGGTTCGCGCTATGCGTGTTTAGTTTCGTCCGGTACGAGATAGATCACCCTGTCGTTATTTCCGCTCCTCCTCTAACCGGTCTACACCGGGACGACACCCTTTCTATTCCTGTTACTTCTAGTCTATCCACGCGTGTCTTCGTTTCAAATCGAACTTTTCTGTTTTGTGTCAGGCTTCAGCGAAACAACACAGCTTGGAGACACAGGATATCGATGTCCTCGTATCTTTTTTTGCCCCAAATAAGAATGGCAAGTGCAATGAAAAAAAAGGGTTTGACGTCCGCGCACGGATACCCACTGTGGTTGCCCCAACCTCCGTCAGCCAAGGTCGATTATTCAACGCTACCAAATTAATCATCCGAACCAACTTGCCTGTGTATGCGCCATGTTTTTACGGAGCATTTACGCGCCATCGCTCTGATCATTCGTTTGATCAAAAGAAGACCAATAATATTATATTTGATCATTTTTTATAACGGGCTTCCCCAACGTTGGCAGACGGCCGTATCGGTACTCACAAGATTTAAAACTATTTATCCGGGATATGTACAGCACTGTAAACAGCAAGCACCGCGAACACGTACCTACATTTCATACATCTGGCTGTCTTGTACCTGGCGTGCAATTCTCAGCGCTCTTGGGCCCAGCTTTCCATTCTAGCGTCTCACCTGGCTCGTCGGCGAGCCTCGGATAAAGGCTTTTCACGTCCTCATATCACATTATTGCACTAAAGTTCCTTAATCATTGTCTGCTGCTGTAGAAGGTTTCGGAACATGTTGAGCATTATTTACGTCAACATCGTGCAAAATATATATGTCGAAAACAAGACAATGCACGATGTCTTCGCTCGCTTTGTCGTGCCTGTCTCCCATCGGCAGTGTCCGTTCTGAATCACACGAGTACAATGCAAGAGCGTACGTCGTCAGCAACGCCTCTGTAAAATAGATGTTATACACGGGGAGTATATATTTCATGTATCGCTTGGAACCCCGTCAACGTAAAAGGATTTGACATACCCACCTACTCTCCGTGTACTTTACCGACAGGTGCCATTCATGCATATGAAACGAACATCAGCATCTACGGTATTGCCAGCTTCTCAAACAACTCCGCTGAAGACTTCGGAGGTGAGGCACGACGCGGAGCACACACCGCTTCTAAATTCGATGACTGAGAGATGTACTGGATATCTACAGGACCGTAGAGTCTTCAGTCGTGTTTGGTACCAGGAAAACGACGTCGATAAAGTATTGCTGTCCATGCGTTTGGTCCTTTCTTCGCCAAACGTATCCGTTCACGAGGCCAAGAGTACAGGGCTATACCCTTTTTTTGCAAACTAGTACGTCTGAGTGATCAAACTCGTAAACAGTATTATCGGTCACCATATTGTTTTTTTTTCCCTCGGGGTAGTAGGCACGGTTGTATGACAGTATACGTTTTTATTTTGGGTCTATTCGCAACCCCCCTACTAACAAACGATGCGATGTTGTTTGTTTATAGTGAAGAAAGTGTTTACTATGTCTAAGCCAGCATTGTATGCGTTTAAGATATGAGGTCGTGGTGTGCAGTTGTCTGCTAATGTTTCATATTGCGCTACGCTTTTCCCGGTGGCTTTAAACATACTGTAAAACGTCAATGGCGGTTGAGAATAGCAAGGAGGTAATTTTGGATAATTTGTTTTTTTTGGCTACGAACCGTCTCATACTAAATTGCTGCGAGTATCACACAAGG
The DNA here is from genome assembly GCA_037833945.1 of Alaria marginata. NCBI lineage: Eukaryota > Phaeophyceae > Laminariales > Alariaceae > Alaria > Alaria marginata. The sequence goes on along the minus strand of JBBMKB010070922.1, from coordinate 12,154 downwards.
CCTTTGCACGTCGAGTTTGGCGTTGAATCTTAACTCTCCCTGGCAGCCTTGACTAGTGTTGGTCTGTGCCGGAAACATCACGCAATACCGCTATTACCTGCTAAACAATGGTGGTTCCGGTTGGAAACCTTGCAGACAGTAGAATGTATGGCACTGGACCCAAACAATTTGGTCCGCTGCTATCGGCCCTTAGATGGCGCCTTCATAGCAAGAGTGTATTGCTACCTCAAGCAACGCCACAGCCACACGATGGATCGCTCTGTCTTATTCCGACTGCCGCCCGGTTTATGTCATATCAGGACCGATCAGGCAATAAAAATGCTTCTGTGCACTAGCACGACATTGTAATAACCGAGAGGATTATTTGTCTTTCCTTGCGTTGAAGTTGGCGACGAAAAATATATCTATACGTTTTTATCGTACACAATGTTCGAGTGTACCTAAGGTCCAGCGTACATTCATATTCGTTTACGATGGGTTAGGCTACGGTTTTGGCCATTGGGAAATCCCAAGCACACCTTTCGCATCAGCGTCAGGTGTAGATCCGTTGAACTCCACCGATGTTTGGGCAACTACACGAGTTCGCTCTCGCTCTGTTGGGGGGTCTTCTTCCCCGGCCTTCGTCTGGTCTTTTTTCCGCGCTCGTAGTCTGACAGCACGGGCTGCCGCCAAGTGCTACCCGCGACCGTGAACTTTACCTAGTTTGTACAGATCTTGCGGAGAGAAGCTAACTGCGGGAGACGACATTTAGTCGTGCTGTTGTTGGTTGAAATATTTTGTCTCGGTCGTTCGTGATATTCAAGAATGGAGAGTCTCTTTAATTTGAAAGATTGACAGGTTCATCATTACGTGGGCATACTTATGTTTAGTTTGATTTGTTTTGACATCGTATCCCATACTACCTTTACCCATTTTTGTGTCCTTCTTCCTCCCTAGACGTAACTCAGATCAGGGGTCTCCTAACAAGCTATTCTCTCCTCTTCCCGCTAGGGTACCGGCCTCCGGTTTTGTCGCGAGGATCTTTCAGCTTTTATTCTCTCGTTAGCTCGCGTCGAATTGTGTGTACCCACGCCATTAGGCGCTCTCGTTGGCTCAGTTAGATTTGATGTTTGAAGCGTGCACCCAGGCTGTATAGGTTTTTCGTATGTTTGGCTTTTTACGAAAGCGTTCGAGTCCAGCACGCTGACTGACTGCTGCTGCTCAGCTGCTGCATGCAGACTATGATGCTTGTATCTACTCACAGAGACGCGCTGCGCTGACTGCGCTTCTCCTCGGCTGTAGGCCCGAGCTCGCGCCATTATACTGTGATCTGGCCGCGGACAACAAACGCCCCTGACAGATCCGCGCCTGGAGCGTGGCACAATTGGTGTGTCCCCATTCAAATTGTCGATCGCTCTGCTGCTGCGTGCTGCGTCGATAACGTACTAGTTCGAATACCGCGGCATTGTATCGATTATATAGAATGATGCCTCGAGTCGTCGTATTTGGGGCCAATATCTGACGATTTTGGCCATCTGATGATCAAATCAGGTTTGATTTAGGTCAAAGTTTACACATTCAAACTCCTTATCGTGGTCGTTTCATATTCGGAATCTCACTACCCTTTAACATAGGACGTTTTCCCGGCTGACAGGGACTCTTATCTCATGAAGTACGCACAATTTGTTGAAAATCGTTTTGGTTTCACAATAGAATCGCGTTTCTAGAACACAACCGCCACGACAGAGTTATTCAATACGCGCAAGGAAATACGTACCATATTTGATAGGTCTGAAGCTCCACGCGTTAGAGGACTCACAAAAATCGAGTTCGGCTTTTACTATAAACTGACACAAGTCTACTAGGTTGTAGTTTGGAATACTGGACGCTCACCTGTTCCTTTGCTTGACACGTCTCCTAGCAATCAATGCAAATATCCGCCGCATTGTTAATTATTCCGCACTGATGATGCTGACTAAATATTGCAGATGACAATGCTCTAACCCCTGGACAGGCAGCAACTTTGACTTGACTGACACATAGACTATAAGGGGGTCTAGTGCGGCACACTCGACGCCCTTGACGTCTGGTAATTTCCTTTGCTTGACATGTGTCCACACCATGCAAGCACCAGCCCCCCGATCGACACATTCATAACCCTACGATACAACGCCCCAAATTTAATTCGTTTATACTAAATAAGGACAGTTTGCTTTTTTCCGTAGTCGGAGCACACGATGTGAAGCTCCAAGGGTTATGAGCCTGAAACAAAACGAGTTAGGCTATTAATATACCAACATTGTTGCTTGCTTCGTGAGCGCTTCTTGCCCCGCCCCCCGCTCGCTGAGATCGTGGTCGGGTCACCGAGGGCTGCCGTGCCGCCAGAGCGTGGCACCCCCCTGGGGCCGCGGGTGGCCCGGTGGCGCGCGGTAGAGCCCGCTCTCGGCGGGGCGTACCGAAACTGGCATAGCATAAGAAAAGTCAACCGGACGTCACCATGTTCATGACCACCACATAGCAGCATTAATTAACAAGGATGTCGTAGCTGATTACAAGTCTCATTTTCGACAGTGAGGTGTTCCTCTCGTATCCGATGGGGGTATATACAGCCGCCATTTTGAACGAGGACATATTTTCCGCTTTATGTTGCCTATTGCATATCGTTGGTACTAGTTTGTGTGACGCGCGACTGCTGGCGCTGAAACCTCCATCAAAGCTGAGTACCGCGCGGGCGTTCGGACGGGTTTGCATAGGATGCGTTGATTTGCAGGCATGTTTAGTTCGATGTGCTATGGAGTCGTAGCGTTCCGAGGATACATGGTGTGCCGTTCTCCAATGACACCTCTCCGTGATAGTCGTTCTTGAATATAGATGTTTGTGTGTACCGTCAGCTTTGCTAAGGGGCTTTTGGACAAACCGTGGTTACCAGAATTGCCCCTCTTTCCCAGGGTAGATGCGTTTCTGTTATTTTCCGCGAACGTTAAGCGTTTCCACGCCTCGTTTACTTCCATCCAAGCTTTTTCCAATTCACGTACACGTGCTTTCCGCGAGTTAATGCTTCCAGAAGCTCAACATCATGGGAGTTTGGCGGGGGCGCCCGCGGGACTAGAACGTGTGTAACAATGGTACTTGGTATGAGGTTAGCCTAGTCCTCATCGGGGACGCACGCTGTACATTCGACTGTCGACTCGTGTTGTTTACTGTCATCGCGTTCTGATGTTTACAGATATAATTCCACCGTTAAGAGTACATATCATGAAATACTACGTATTCATCGTAGTTTGTCAGCTGTTACTATCCTGTCCGGTGTTGCTCCGACCGACAGTACATGTATGTTTTACCCAAGTCAACAGCATGCCTTCCAACTCGTGTGGTGACATGCGCATGGCATTGGTGGCTGCGAGGCCTACCTGTCGATATTATCCAGAAAGGGCTGAACTGAACCATACCCAGTACAATTTACTCATGGCTAGCTTTTGTAGATACAGTTCGCTGCTCAACACACGTCAAATTATTTGGCTTCGACGGCCGCGCTCTACTTCTCCAATAGTTGCCTATCCGCAATAGGACAACAATGAAAGGGTAGGGCACCACAGGCTGGTGCCCGCTAAGAGTGCCCGATTTCGAGCCCGGCCAACGTCCACGCTGTTCTTTCGAGTAAGATTTCGATTTTTCTCGCACACTTTGAATGATGTAAATGTGGACGAACATTGAAGGACGGGGTGCTCTTATTGTGATATGGTCAGCGAAATATATTTGGAAACTTGTCCGCGTGGATAGGTAAGAAAAGCACAGTAGAAAATTTCATCTCATGTGGCTTTGTGTTGTCATTGTGACATGCAACGCAGCTGCTGCGGCGTGTTCATCACAACCTTTTAGAAACCATGATACCATTTGCATGGCGTCTTCAAGACCCGAGGACACACGAAATATTTGCCCTAATGCTTGGTCCCCCTATACCCGTAGGAAATACGTCACTAGAGACAACGCCCACAGGCACAACGAAAAGGAATACTGTATAGAGCTCGTAAGATACAGCAGCACGCACAACACGTGACGGAGGGTATCGCGCATTCTTAGCACCCACACCTACAGGCAGCTACAATCGCGAAACAGATATATCGTGAAAGGTGGACAGGTGCTTTTTTCCCGAGGCTAGATTAAGTTCGGAAGTTTAGAGAAACGACGACTATGCCCTGGCCAAGTTAGAGACAAGCGGATTCACCTGGACCTATCCACTTATACGTCTTAAGTACGATGGCTCAAAGTGTGTAGAAGACCTCTTACAATAGCATATTCTAAGGGTTTTCTAGTTTGCGAGTACTTCACGCACAACAGAAAACGTTTCGAATATAGTTTAGCAGGTTCGATCGCCTAAATCACACGAAAGCATGCTCATCGCCGTGCAGTGTTTGTTCTCTAAAGTAGAGAGTACATCCACACCCCCTCTTGTTAGTTATGCCGCTACTAGCTCGTCTTCATGCGGACGGTAGCCCACTTTCGCCTGTTTTACCCGCTTAATCGTCGTTTGCCCGCCTTTAGTATTTCACATCCCCTATTCTGTGTGCGGTTACGGCAAAAAATCAAAACTGTACCACCTAGATCGTAAATATCGTGGCACTTCTGCATGGGTTTGAAAACTGATGAGTGTCAATGCACCTAACTTGAACTAGAGTGAGATTGGTGCACATATACGAAAAATGCCATCCCCATCTACGACAGCCGGGGTCTTGTCTGCATCCCTGGGAAGCTGCAAGACACGGTAGCAGTGTTGGGGCCAACTGCGTGTTCTTGTTGATGCGACTTGACATTGTACTTGCATGAACAAACCTTACGATCTGCTCGTAGATTCGCATGTTGCCACAAACGTCCCTGCGATTAGCATGTGTTTGTACACGTGAGCTGGGCAACAGTAACCCCGTACTAACTGCAACCCATCTTCAAAAGCTTGCCCAGCGTGCTGATTGCGGTTCAGCTACCGTCGCTGCTTCCTGCCACAACACCGCTTTTAGTTCCGCGGTGGGCATGAATAGGCCCGATAACATATACTCTGTAGTAAGACCTAATTTTATTTACGTACGATAAACTCGCAATATTCAAATATGCGGCTGACATGTCTAGCTGGTGAAGTAAATTATTACCTCACAAGACGTTTTCCTTCGCAAAGTAAGTCATTGGAACTGCTAACTGCCCCTTAAGGTCGAGTTTCCCCTAAACGTCCCCTGCATGTTCGTGGCTCTTTTTCCGTCACATATTCGGCACTTGTTAAGTATCTGCATGTTCGTATATGTTATGTGTTAAAGGCGTAACCATCATCGCTCTTTGATGTTTGCGAACTTTGTGTTTTACACCACGACGGCAGAAACACGATGTGTATCGTGTCTAGGTGGCCCCCGATTACCTGTTGGCTGACTGCTGTCACCTCCCGACCCTTTTGGTGTTCTACGAAATGGTAAAGTGCGCTTTTTTTGGAAAGCGCATGGAATAGATAGGGCTCGTATCCACCTCATCTAACGATGCTACATGCCCAAGATTGAAAACTTGGGTCAAGCAACCCCCTCCCATTTCGGTAGTCGACACGTCCGAATACTATTGACGCTATCGCTGGCACGACACCACCCCAAAGGTATGCTGCCCACCTTTTGACCCATGGTTGATAAATTTACCCTCTTGGTGGATCGTATCGCTTACTGTCACCTAAGTAACCGGTTGATTTGCGTTCGTAAAAATCAAACATTTCAGCGCGAGAATGCCAGTTGCAGCGTATTGGTCGAAGCGTGAGTGTGTATCTCGTTTATAGTTTTTGGCTTTCCTTGCTTTGAAAAACTATTAGCAGCCGATACGCAAATAAGTCACTAGGGATGTTGTCGGTTTATTTGTCCTAGTCCACATTGTGAACCAATTCAGAAACTTTACGTGGAATTCGAAACTGTATTGCCCATGCGTACCAGTACGCGTTGGTATAGTTTTGAACCCACTCCAATTCTGCGAAAGGACTCAACCTGCTTTGATTCAGGAAATTTCTTTTGTTTTCGGTAAATCTCGAGAAATTCAAAAATGTTCGTTGTTACCTCACCCTTCAGATGAGCACCTACGACAATTAAAAGCTTGCCAAACAACCTTCGTAAGGACGCGTTCTACGATAGAGGTAACAGTTTTTGTCGTTTTTTTTCTGGATAACGGGGATCCTTAACCCAAAATAGTCGGAATATCATTTATGTTTGCAATCTTACTTTTTTTGTTTTGATGGTCCACGGGTTTGATCATCGGATTGCACTTTCTGTTTGCTCAAAATACGTTTTTCGGTGAGGCATTGAGCTCCTCAAGTGAGGAGCTTCAGAAAAACGATGGTGAACCTCTATCGTAGAATGTGTCTAAGCATTGACCGATAGACTAATCAAAGCGCACCTACTTCTCGGACTTTATGTCGTCGGTCCATCTGGTTTTTCTGCTGCCTTTTCTAAACAATGCTATGACGAAACACCGCAGACAGCCTACAAAACCGCATGCGTGGTTCGGAGTATCGCTTTGAATGTATGGTTGACATAATTTGTTGATGGGCTCGACTCGCCAACCCAGCGTACTGCGTAAACATCGCGTCAAGCCGGGGTCACATCTCTCGTTTCGTTCCCCAAACCTTCTGCATGGTTCACCTACCGTATTGTTGGGATTGCGGATGTACATCGTTGTCCCCTTGTATTAGAACCACCCCACCCCGTGGCAGGTTGATCTCAGACCATGCCAGACTGTATAAAGCGCACATGGCTTCATCAATGTTGGCATGTTTCGGATATGTTGCATAGGCACAAAATACGAGCAACCGTCAGCTCAACAGTCTTAAGGACGGCTGCTGCAGTTTCGTCCTGACTGTTTCTGCGCTCTACCTGTTGGTGACATGGTCGTTACACTGTCGGAGGTCAGTAACAACGGTAAAACTGTCTTTGCCAGCAACACCGCCAATTTTGACGGAAGTGACCACAGTTGCGAAGCGTGAACTGACCGGAAATGCTTGTAAACGAGTACTGCTGTATTACTAACGTACAGGAAGCTGAAGGTGTTGGTCGAACTAGATACATATAAAGCATACAGTCATTTGTGGTATTGGCTAATATATTTGCTACATGTTTAATTGCACGTCCCTATTACTTTATTCGAGGGACAACCTGGTATGATCAGAAGGACACCGATGGTGGGTGGGAAATCACGCTCGAACAACAAACATAAAGGTTGACACACAATCTGTGCCCTCAAACCATGTAATACGGCTTCACCGTCGGTCGTAGACACGGTCCACTACTTTGGGTTTTGCACCGAAAGCTATTTCGTCGCGGATATTAGCATGTTAATCGGCTAGGTGTTTGTTGTCGTGCCTGAATTACGTTTGTTGTAGTGGTGATGGTGTCAGTGACCTGTCTGATCGGTCTGACCGCAGCAACAACTTTTTACAAACTGCCGCAATGCCCTTGACGTCGTGGGAGGTACGTCGTTGTCCAACAGGGGGGCATGTTCTGTGTCGTCATGACGATCGAGCAATCGAAAGGGTGGACGGTTCTTGCCTTTGAGCAATCTGTGTCGAAATGTCCAACTATATGCGACTAGATAAGCATCCATCGATGTCCCCGTCGATGGTGTACCTTAGCGGGAACCCCCTGACGTTTGCGTACAAATTGAAGTCATAAACGGAACAACTCGCTCAATGTACATCAATGTCTCAAGTACTTATGGAAATCGCTCCAATATTACTGATTATATAACTGTCGTGGTATTGATGAGCGCACACAACCCGATGCTAATGCAATGCCCATTTTGATGTTACCGTGGCAATATGTGCCGGTGCCGAGGTTGATGTCGTTTGTATTCACTGTTTTCTGCGATTTAGTCGGCGATCGTCAGTTACTCCGATGTTAAACGTGTTGGTGAACGTTGACTTCGCCGACAGTGAAACTTGTGCCATATAAAGTCAATTATTGCAAAGTAGTGGTCATCTTGACGTCGTATATGATACCCACATGTCATGCTTGTTAATGTGGACAAGTTGATGTTGTTCTCACATACTCTCGCAGACTAGATTCCGCGGCAATACACCGAAAGGGGATTACTCATGACCTCACCAGCTGCAGCATCATAAACATTTTGGTTGCTGCTCCTTTTACTGTGAACCACACCAGTGTATTGTTCATATCGTCAACAACACCGCTATAAGAAAGATAAGTTCCATTTGGAAATATCAGTTTACTCTACCGCTTGGAACCCCCCGGGAGTAATAGCTTGCAATGTGCACGAACAGCGTTTTTTTTTCCTCGACTTGCCTTTAGTGTGGGCACACCGGCGAGCAGCACCAATGCTAGCGCCGGTGTTGCAAGAATCTCGGCTACCTACCCCGCAGGAGATGAAACGACGCGTAACGTGGTTGGGTTTTGGTTTGACGTGTACATATTTCAACTGACCGCAGTTCTACCAAGCGAAGGTGCTCAAGGGTATGGTGTGTTGCCGTGCCTTTTAACAAAAAATTGAGTCCAGGGTGCTGGCGGCTACGTGCGCTGTGTTGTTCTTCGTCATAATACGAACGTACGTTGTGCCGAGCTAACTGAAAAAGAACGTACATTAGAATAGAGATGATACATATTTACCAATAATGTACATCTTCCTGACGAGGACCCTCGATTAAGAGGAACCACCAAACACCTTTCGAATACTGTTAGTGTTTTCTCTTGCTTATTATTGATGTATTGCACTTAGGGTATGTAAACGTATTGAGATCAGATCATCTACACACCACCGTTTTAATAACATTGTTTTTACTCATCACGTTTTGTGGAGATACGTACCTCAGGCGATTACTCATCATGTCGTTATTTTGTTTTTTCTTGAGGACGATTAGTGGGTGATGCCTTGAGTTTAGTACGTTCGTTAAGCTAGCACCCTTATAATCATGTTATGGGTGTCCCATTGTAGCGTGTGTCCGATGTCCCTGGAGGGATAAAGAAAAAAAGAAAAAGAAAAACGCCCGTTAATACTACATTTGGTAAGTGCACACCCCGTACCCGCGAGCAAATAACCATGGTTGCAACGCCTCTTACGAACAGGATGCGATTACGTTTAACTTGCGATGTTGCGTATAAACCCCTTAGGGCGGAGCGATTCGCCACTGTCTGATTGTACTGTACATAGCGTTTTATTTGACGATGTTGCGCATCATAGGCGCTCAGTATATCAGGTCGCAAATAGGATGTTTTAGTTCCCAGTTTGTGCGTTGGGTCGATCTTGATAGCTTCAAATATCCCGTATAATGTATGTAGCGGTTGACGAAGGCGGGGCAGGCCAACAGAGATGTCTCGAATTATATTGTTTTACGAACCACCCGTGAGTGCGTAAATTACTGTCAGTGGATCGGATGGCTGTGTGCTTGCGCGTAAGGAATGAGGGGTGCCGATATGTCTGAACTATCCCAGACGGCGTCGCAGAGTGCACCTTAATACCGACACCACCGCGAGACATCCCTAGCAGCATCGGAAAAACGATAGTGTTCGTTTTAGTACTTCATCTGTCATTGTGTGGCACTCAAAATCAACACCAATTTCACTGCTTTTTTGCTGGTGATAGATCCTCCGTTGCACGTACCTATATGACCTTGTTAATACATGTTTTTCACACCGCCTTGCGTCCCCTTGACGCCGCAACAAGGATGCCGCTGTTTGTTCCAACGAACACTATAACTGGAATGGGTGTACAACAAACGTATTGAACGACCTTGAGGGTTATTTGCCGTTCATTGTGTAGCTAGCAGTGGGCGTCATAAATTAGACATTGCTTTTCGCCGTCCACGATGTTTGATAATAATACCCAAATCGACATTGAGTCTTGTGGAAGGCGGTACAGTGAAAAGAAGTTCGGTTGAACTATGAGGAGACACCAACCATATCGTTTTAGGTCATGGCGGTTTATCGCCCTTTTAAGGGGTCCATACACTACCTCCATTTTGCGGGCGGAATCCTATTTGAAAATTCAGTGGATCTTAACCCCGCCGGTGATAAATAGTGCGACGAGGACGGCGATCCATATGCTCGCAGACAGTCGAGCAATTTTACCATTACGTATATTGAACCAAGCGACCATGTGCAGTATCACAACGGTTACTTCTGAACAGCGGGCGGGTGCACACGCAATAATTGTAGATTGCGTAGTAGCATGGATTTATTGATCCCGATTAACTAGAGCCCGCTTTTATACACACGGATGTTGTTCTGTTCTGACGTAACTATGCTAACAGGAGCACATTGCTCCATATCATATTACAAGTCGACACGCCGTAAGTGCTGTACCCTATTACCCCTTGCCGAGTTCCATATATTAGCGCCATGTCAACATTTCGCTTTTTGCGTTGAGGCACTTAGCTCTGTAACGCTTTAGTCTGAACGAGCGCAAACTGATACCGTTTGAATGCATACACCGGTATTAAACTTTATTAACAACACGTCATTCATATGATAACACGTCATTTGTGCCAGGCCTGGGTTTCATGTCGCTGATGTCTACCGCTTTAACCTTTTCATTTCCACTGTGAGCAATTCTTGCGTTAGGAAGGTAGGAGCAAGTAAGACTGAAGGTTGTCCGTGCCGCCACCTGTCAAACAATTAAATAAAGCTGTTCCCTTTACTTGATTTACGATAGCCACCTTCACTAGTGCCAGTGTGTTTGGTATTAGTTCGTCTACCACATTGACCGGCGACGAGCAATGCTACTCCACGAAGTTCGGATTGGCATCAGCGCTACCAACCGAGCGATAATCCGACCATCCTGTTGTGTTGCATGGTGCTTATCCTTTCGTCAAGTTTTTGTTACCCGTTGTTCGGATCACTTTGCCTCAGCCGGTGCAGACTATAATTCAATCCAAAAAGTCCGTATGATGTTGTTGTACTTGTGCTTACGTAGACTCGCACAATCGGGCGATTGGTCGCAGGACAGGGCACATCGCTTTGAATCAAAACTGGGCCACGTCTGAATGAAACAATTGTCCATCGGCGATTGTTGGAAACCCATCAGGTGTCATCGAGTCACCTGTTATCACACTAGTTTACATGTTGTCGGTGTTCAACCGGTTTACCGATGACAGGTATGGCCGGCGGTCAAACCCGCCTAACAGGTTATCCAGCCACACCGATGGCACTGAGATCATATCGCCAAATATTCGACTAAGTAGGGCGTGACACGTTTTACTGTGTCTCGAGCTTGATGCTAACAATGCACCAATCCCAGATGCCGCACGCGTTGCAAGTGCATGGAAAAGCATTACATATACTGAAAAAAACAATAAGTACATGTGTCACACACCACCGATGAGCGGCCGTTGGCCACGCGTTTGGGGTGTTGCGTATAGCTCGACGCTTGGTTTGCGTGAATCAGTTAATGACGCACTTTCGCGTTGATGAATCAGGGAGTTAATATAGTATCGTAAAGGACACTATATTTTGTTCATGGCGGTAAATTTCGCATGCTGGTCGATAGTTTTGTTTTTGTTTTACCTCGTATCGCAAGCCTATGGTTTTGTGCGGATTGCTCCTCGTCAACAACACGTTGCTCAATTAACGCATGAGCGATGCACACTCGATATAATACCGGTCGTGGTCAGCTTATGAAACAAGCCTTAAGTAATGACGTCCAACGCCACGGCTCCACGGACTTCGCTTTCGAGGATGCCATTTTTGGTAGTACTGTTGGCGGTTTATCGCCTATATCCCGCCAATCATCATCTCAGATTGTTTTTGGGAAACATCAGGAGGCCACCTGGGAGACAATTGACGAACGATGAGTTCACCTTTAGTAGGCTCATGACACGAAAGCACACATTCTTACATGCAGAGTATGAGAAATGGACAGGGACAGCATGACGAGGGTTCACGTCCCTATTAAAAGTACAAGTGGTTTTGAAACAACCTGCCAATAGTTTCCGTCTGTCTTGGTTTTCTCTCGAGGGCATCTTGACAATAAATAGACCAAGAAGGGTGGGTTCCTGGTGTGATGTCACAGTGGTTTGTTGGCTCGCTTTTTTTCGGGAGACGTGTGTTGGTGGGAGCGAAACCACAGTGTTTTGGTGGCTGGCTTGGGCGAGAAGCAGTTTTCGGGAGACGTGTGTTGGTGGGAGCCAACCCACAGTGTGCTGGTGGCTCGCTTGGGC
>JBBMKB010070911.1:0-14163 GCA_037833945.1 Alaria marginata | reverse complement strand
CGTGAACCGTGAGAGAGGGGGGGGGTGGGGCGTTGCTCGAAGGGAGGGGGGGGCGAGCATCGTGTGAACCCAATTCCAGCTACCATCCCCTCTTTCCCGCATAAAAAGCGTGCACACGCATGCTAAATATAAATACCAAATATGCTAGATATACTATGTATACGTTGTCTCTGACTTATTATACGTTACTCTAAAGGCGTGATGACGATATTCTCATAATGATGCACACGCTCTTTTATCATCTCCGATGTCGACTGTCCTAAGATACGCTTTTTTAACCCTAACCATTTTCTAAACCTGTGTGGCAGTAGTCCGCTTATTGCGACACTTGCGAACACCAGACCTCCCCAAGAGGGAGTCGTCTAAACGACATATGTCAAATGAGTATCTTGCGATTGCTACTCAGATAACCAGGCATGGTTGTTCGGTTGCACTACCGGTGCATCCTAAATAGCTTAAGGTCTGCCAAATAGTTGTGTATAGATAGTCTAGCAGGTAACATCATCACATTCGCCCACCCTGAACAGTCGTAGATGCAGAGCAAATGGCGATACAAAGATGGTTATCAACCATTCAAAACTCGGAAAGAGGTCGAAGATGCGGCTATTCAAAACATACCAAAACAAAACAAAGAAGCTTTAGGCTATCCCACACCTCGCAATGAAGCTTAGACCCTTCTGCTGATTGTTAACCCCGTGCGGAGTAGAGGTAAGAGAGAAATCTGTGGGGGACTACGTCGGGCGCTCTTACACAGGTTAGGTATCTGTATGGGAGAAAAAAAGAATATGTTTAAAACCCAGTCGTACAAGGGCGAACACTATTGTACAGCCAATAGGAGAGACCAGAGACAGGTCGCACAACAACAAGTTGCATGAGGACCACACTGAAGGAGAGGCAATGAAGGCTCTTGGGGTGTGTGTCCAACAGCAAGAGACAGAAACACATCGCATAAAAGTAGGTCGCATGAGGACCACACTGTAGGAGACGCATTAGAGGCTCTTGAGGTGTGCGTCTAACGTTCAGAGGCCAAATCCACACCTACGGAATAACACGCGTCAATATAGATATTACACCAAACCCGAAGAGAACGATGACAGTAAATCCTACATCGAACCCAAAGAGAACGATGGCGTAGACCCCAGGGAACCATGGTATACACGCTTTGATAGCTAGAACTAAATTATAATAAAAAGCACACCCAGGAACACAATAGCGCTGCAGGGTTGCATGGCTTGGCACTCCAGGCAGGTATTTAGAAGCTAGAACGAAATCCTATTAAACAACACACCAAAGAGCACAATAGCACTACAGGGTCGCATGACGTGACGTTCCAGAGAGGCAGGCCTTGCTCTTAAAGATAGAAAGCACGTTATAGAAACAGTCGAGGGGTACGCCACGAACGGGAACCTTAACGGGGAGGGATATTGACTCCACGGGGTGCGTCGGGGTTCCGAAGCACCCCATGAACGAATCCCCCTTCCAGATGACGCTGAAGGCACCAGGATCGGTAGATCGCCCCCGGATAAGCAGTGTTGGATGTCGGCATCAGGTCGATCTTGATCGGTCCCGGGTCGTCGATGAACCGGATAATCTAGTAGTTGTTGCTTAAAGAAGTGTCCAGCTCGGCGCGATGGGCGAGCTTGCGTAGCCACCAGAAGTTGTTGCGGGCCTTGTACCAGATGTGGGCCCCGGGAGGGAGGGCTGAAGAGCGTAAATTCTTGAGCCAACGAGTGCGCGAGACGCGGTGGTAGCCAGGGGCGAGGGATATTTCGACCCGCGTGCGCGCTAGTTCGCGGTGTACGGCGCCGATGCGAATCTGGCGGTACAAACGGTCACGTATATTGGCGAAGTTTCGTTGAGGTACCGAACCAGTACCGGAGGATGTGTGCTCGGAAGTGTTGCAGGTCCAGCTCGCTTTTCCGGGAAGGGCTCAAAAGTGCGGCCCAATGAGTTTTGTGCAGTACCGCGAGGACGCCACCACGGCCGCGAACAAGTTAGTGGCCCGAGTTTCGTTCGACCTCAAGGCGTTCAGGCGGGGGTGAGACGTCTTCGAGGGTGACGTGGTAAGGTGGGGATTTGGTCGCGAAGGAGTTGAGGACGTAGGTCATGAGGCCGGCAGGAAGGCCCTTGGATAGGTCGTGAGTGTCGTTGGGGTTGAGGCAGGGCTTGCACCGGACGACGGAGACGCGGCAGTTGGAGTCGCGGCCCGGCATATCGGAAGGCAGGTTGAGGTAGAGGAGTTTGTCGTGGAGAGGGCGGTGGTCTGACGTGGCGGAGGCAGGTGCGGGACCCACGGCGAGGATTTAAACGGGCCGATCCAGTTGAAGGAGAGCTTGGTCTTGAGAACGATGGCGTCTGCCTCTTTTCGTGCGCCTTGGTGAATGGTAGCGGCAGTGTTGCAGACCCACGCCCAATCGCCTGTGGAAAACAGAGGAGCGCCAGCGTTCACAGCGGCTTTCTCAGAGTCAGAGGGGGAATCGGCGGTTCGGTCGTGTGGAGTAGTTCGGCCGCCGGAAACGCTGAAAGGTGAATCAGAGGAATACACAAGATCAACACCGGCTCCTACAACCCCTGTACCAATGGCGGTGTCGAGTGCGTCAATCACACGATGGCTCTGATACTCGACATGGGGGTTGATGTACAATAGAACCACTGGAACCTACAACTTCCTCAAGTGGAGAGCGCCTACGACAACTCCGTCAACCCCGCTACCGGACTCGCACCGAATGACGCACGCTTCGGTCGACCTCCCGGACTTCCCCTCGCCGTCTTCGACATCCCCATCATCGGCTGACATCAAAGTCTTACCCGCGACCAATTAGCACACATGACCCCGTCAAGAACGAGCCTACCACTCCGTCCGAGCCCTTCACGCCATCACCTTATCGCGATTAGACCGCCGCAACGCTCCCCTCCTGGACGCCCTCCGCCGATCTCCTTCGTTTTCCGCAGGCGATTGGGCGTGGGTCTGCAACACTACTGCAACCATTCGCCCAGGCGCACGAAAATGGGCAGACGCCATCGTCCTCAAGATCAAACTCTCCTTCGACTGGACCGGTCCGTTCAAAATCCTCGCCGTGGGTCCCGCACCCGTCTTCGCCACGTCAGACCGCCGCCCTCTCCACGACAAACTCCTCTACCTTGACCTTCCTTCCGATATGCCGGGCCACGACTCCAACTGCGGCGTCTCCGTCGTCCGGTACAAACCCTGCCTCAACCCCAACGACACCGACTACCTACCCAAGTGCCTTCCTGCCGACCCCACGACCTACCCAAGTACCTTCCTGCCGGCCTCACCATCTACGTCCTCAACTCCTTCGCGACCAAATCCCCACCTTACCAATATACGGAGTATTGCTACACAGGTTTAGATCATGGTTACGGTTAAGCGTATCTTAGAACAGTCGACACCTGAGATGATAGAAGAGCGTTTGCATGATTATGAGAATACCTTCATCCCCTTTTAGAGCGTAACATACAAGTTAGAGATATCCTATACATAGTATATCTAGCATATTTGGTATTTGTATTTAGCATGCATGTGCACGCTTTGCATGCGGGGAAGCGGGGATGGTAGATGGAATCGGATTCACGCGATGCTCGCCCCCCTCCCTTTCGAGCAACGCCCCACCCCCCCCCCCCTTCTCACAACTCAAATCAGCCCTCAAGCACCTTTGCTTGGCTGCAAAAAAGATGAATGATAATATCAAGACTAACGTGCAAAATATGTCCATACTCCTGTGGCGTGACATCACCTGCTCAAGGCCTCGAAGTGGAACTTCGTCCTTCGTGTTCATCTTCGTACAACACCTTGATACTATTGTTCGGGCGAGCAGATATCTTGGGTGTCATACCGGTTAGGAGGTATGACACCGCAGGGGGTGTGGTATACAACGCGCCCGGGTGATACATCGGGTGCTTATCTCGGGATAGTATTGAATAACCCGGGTGGCATGCTTCCAGGGGTGTGATATACAACGTCCCGGGTGGCTTATGCCGTCATATACGGTATGTGTGGGTGTGTGCTCTTCACATGAAGGTAACTTATGTTGAAGTCCACTCCCAGCCTCCGTCCTGAGCCAAACTGGGCTCATACTATACCATGAGATAGTGTACGCGACGATCGACTACGGTGGTCATTTTACACCCAACCGACAAGTGCAAGACTCTAAACGACCGACCGTTTTTCACAAAGATGTGAGGAGACGGCACTTACTTTCATCCCTTGACGGGCGGCAATTTTCCAAACAGTCAAAATTATCGATGTACAACTACTAGGGTTTAGTGTAGAGCGCTCGGCTTACACTCTTGACGGCTGTACAGTTTCCCTTGACTGACCGTCTCCCCCTGACATCCTTGGTTTTTTATGTCCGATGAAGATTGTTTTTTGTAAACGAGTAGTTGCGAGAGCCGTATCACCTCTCGACCAACCTGTCCAGCCCAAGGCCATAGCTGACGTACCTGATTTGTTTACCATGGTCATCTCGATGCAGTGAGAGAAGAGGTACCAGTTGCGCCACGCCGCCACCGCAAGTGTGGACTGGGCGAGTCGGCCGAAACCTCGGCTGCTTTCGAAATTGCATAGACCGCGATGGAGGGTGCTCGACAACTCTTGCGCACCCAACCCGGCGATGAACACGATGAAACCGCGTGGAAGACGTTGAGGGAGTCGTGCGCGACCCTGCGGAAGGTGATAGACGCAGGGGTACCTAGTTGTTTCGAAGAGTACGTTGCTGAAATGGAGAAATCACTCACCGAAAACGACCAATGGGGTTTCTACTACAGACACTTGGAAGGTGCGCTCGGGATGGGAGGGAAATATGCGATGAGTGAACAGTTAATTAAGGACGAGGATGGTACACTGTTACGGGACAAGGTGCGCATTCGCGAACGATGGGCGGGGTTCCTCTACAAACCCCTGAGCACCAAATCGCTGATGTTCGATCCCACCATCATCGAGCTACAGAACTCCCCAAACAATCGTTCGAACTATCACTTGGAGATGAACCTAATATCAATAGAATGACGAGGGTTATCCGGAGTATGCCGAATTGGAAGGCCGTACGGTGAGACTTTCTCCCGGCTGAACTGCTGAAATTCGACCACCCCAAATCCACCCGTTGCTTTCGCGACATCCTTGTCAGCGTTTGGGGAAAACGGGTGACGTCTTCCAGCAGTGGAAAGATGCGACCATCAAGGTCGTTCACACCAAGAAGGATCGTTTCGGTTGCAACAACTACAGGGGGATTTCAGTTGTTGCCCATGCAGATGAGGCATTGTTAAAACTCGTCCCGTCTCGCTTTAGCAATTACTGCGAGGAAGGGGAGATCCTCCTTGACTAGCAATGCGGCTCCCGCCCGGCGTGATCAACTGTGGACATGTTATTCGTCGTGCGGCGTCTGCAAGAACTCGGACGAGAGAGGAAAATCCCCTTGTGCATCTGCTTCATCCACCTGCGAAAGCACACTGCTGTCCTCGGCGCCTATACCTCTCTTGCTCACGACGACGATAAAACGGCCTACAACTTGAGCGACGACTTGGATGGTGGTTTCGTGTGGGTGGTGTCTCCCATAGGAATCCATTTTTCTCCCAACAAATGCAAAATGACGATGTACGCGGACCAGGATGCCACACGACACGCTGTAGATGACGAGCCAATGCCCGAGTTGAAGGGTCGGAGGAAGGACTTTGCGCTCTGGATGAACCGAAGACCATCGTGACTGCCGGCAACAACCAGCTACGAGGAGCTGCGGCCGGTATCCTATACGGCATCGTCGTCGATCAGACCGATATCAAGCATCAAATATCGGCTTGATCGGTTCAGACCTGGGGCAGCAAGATTTTTTTCCTCCATAGCAATGAAGCAAAGGATCGCCGCCGTGCTTGAGAAAGATACCCCTCTCTTCCGCAAGGGTCGCGTCGTGGTGCCGATACAGCAACCGGTAGAAGACTCGGTTATGATAATATTCGAATGGAGATTGACGCAGAGAGAGGAGTATCAGCGCCGGGGTTAACGTAGCACCACCGCCTGAGGTCACGGGAACACTACGCCTGGGATCACCAAAACACGTAAAGCCGGGGTCGCCGGACCGCCATTGCGTGAGATCACCAAAGCGCTAATGTCTTGGGCCGCTGGACCATCTTCGCATGGGATCACCGGAGCAGAATCGCCCGGAACCGACACAGCCCCATCGCCCGAGATCACTAGATCATCATCGCGCGGCATCGTCGGATCATCGGGGCGTCAGCACCTTTTGATGTTGCAGCAGTACCGTCGCCAGAGATAGCCGAAGCATCTTCGCCTAGAAGCATCATCGCCTAGGGCCGACGGAGCATCAATATCCGGGACAGACGGAGCTGCATCATCTGGGGTCATCATCTACTACTAGGTATGTTTGACGGATTAACACCGCCTACTTCACCTGGGGTCGCACCAGTTGTACATGACTCGCTCCTCCACAGGAACCCAGCCTATCTCTGAGACAGAGTGTTATCTAAAGGGGGTTCACACGCCTACGGTAGAGGAAGGACAACCGCGCAAATCCAACAACAATATCGGACACCCTCTACACTTTCTGTATGGAGGGCCCGTCCTCGTCGGGGCCAGGACGCAGACACTGACTGCCTAATCAACGGAAGCGGAGCGGCTTCAGAGCTTCAGCGTGCATGGCGGGAGGACCCAAAAATGTGGACGAGCATAACCGGGCGATCGATATTAACGAACGGTGATATCTCCCAAACATGTGTTCGTAGTCTTTAGCAGTTGTAAATCGTTGACAACTCCCCTTTGTTCCTTTATTTGCAAGCGGCAGGATCATTGAGACACCGCTCGACCCTAATGGACGGGGTCGCCGCTGCAGACGATTCCTGGCATATTATGTTGAATGTCGATTAACTGACTGGAACATGGTCTGCGTTTGAATCTAGGAGCGTACGCTGCTGGGCTAGCCTGCACACAAAATGAACACCGGGGCGGCCAGCGACGCGGCCGACGGCTACGTAGTAGCATGTTTCTCTATGTCAAGGTCAACCATCTGATCACTGGGGCATCATTATCGTGTCTCATTTGGTAGAATGCGTAGTAAGCCGCGAGTATATTTTGTGACAAAACTACGCTCATATTACCGCCGTTCGTACACGGACCTGAACGCACGTGTTGTTATATTGTTGCCTGCGCGGTAGACCATCTTCCCTGCGACAAAATGTATTGATTCCTGCGCAGTCTTCGAGATTGCAGAGAATTTCAGTTAGTATCGACTTGGGCGTTAGCTGACACCAGAAAGTCGATAAAGGATATATTACATTCGATGTTGATTGTGAACTATTGGTGATGCTACTTCCATCGAGGGGTCGTGTTCCTGATGTTTACTTCGTTGATCGGCAAATTGGAGTCTACAGTTCGCGACCGGTAGCATGGAGTACCACTAGAGGCAGACAGCATAGCATATTCTACTTACGAACGTAAAATATTATGGTAGCCAGAATGCGGCGCAACTGGTTCCTGTTCGGGTGTCGGTAAGCTAAAACACGTAGTCGTACGAGTACGCAGAAGCAAGTTACGATAAACGTTCTTCGGGAGACTGACAATAATAGCACAAATCGCTATATAGCGGTGAGAGACTATCGACCTCCGCGTGCAAACATCGAGGAACGTTACTGTAGGTCGGTCAGTACAACGACCCGGTACGATACATCTAGCCGTAGAGCTGGCATCTTGCCGAGGGCTAACAAATGATTTCGCAACATCCTCTCACTTCCATTGACCCCCTTTATCGTTTCCGGCCCGAGAGCATCTTCAACATCAACACACACTGGTATATTTTATGAGCGGAGGCTCGCAACTGGACGTGCCTACCAGCAACCCAAGCGCTTATCTTTCGACTATCATCACCAGCCGGCCCCATATAGCGCAGCAGCGGACACTACGACTTATCCACTGCCAGGAGAAAAAACGGACGCGCGCACAAGTAAGGCCGGTGACGGTTTGTGCTCAACATGGGATGAAATCCTTTTTCAACCTGGGCTACAGGCATTGGAAAAAACACCAACACCGCCAAATCAAACAACACACTCAGCTCACGACCTAGTTCGTGGTATCTAAAGCGCTGCTGCTGCTGCTGCTGCTGCTACTGCTGCTGCTGCTGCTGCTGCTGCTACTGCAGCATGCTAGAGCACCAGTCACCTGCATCGTGGTGCGCAGGTACTTAGCGTAGAGTCAAAACCAGAACAACATGCACTGCAACTATGACTAAAACAACCTCCACTACAGTACCCCTACACAGTACGCTTGTCGTGCAGGCACCATGCCAAAACCTCCACACCATGGACAGATCCGATCCCTAACTCGTGATCCAGATCGTGATCTGTGCGCGAAAACGTGTGGGTCTCTATCGTTAGAACACAAAGAACAGATGTGCAGACGATCTCTCGTACGCTCGTAGGCGCTCATCTTTTACGGCTATGATTACTTTCAGCATGCGCCGGTGGCATAAAAAGGTGGCATAACAAACTTGCAGCAGTCTCTTCCAGAAGGCCAAGGCCACAACGCCGTTAACAAAACAACGGATGAGAGCACCAGCAACGCCACGCCACTACAAGTACTAAGGATCGGAGTTGATAATTTACACAGCCGTCAAAACCATAGGGGCCCCTTTTGAGCTGGACGAAGCCGGAAATCCGCGCCGTCCGACCCAAAACCTTCAAAAACAATGTTCATAAGCCTGCCACTTGCGCACACAAGGTGACGACGGTTTCAAATACCACTCTGTCTGGAAATACAATTTCCGTTTGATTATAAATTTGAATACAAAAAGGTGCTTATATTTACGGACAGAGTGGTATACACTGCCGTGCGTTTCTAACGAGAGCTGGCCTATCAGATATAGGTAGTCAACAACTGACAAGGCGGGTGTGGACACGGTGTGATGACCCCGCCTGAAAATAAAGCGCCGAGCTTTAGTCGTAGGCCGTTCCGCTCGTAGAGGAGACTATGAGCGGCGGCCGCGCCGAACATCTAGGCTAAGGTTTCTGGCCACAAATACTGGAACCACTCCCACAAGTGACCATATTATGATGTTATGTTACATGAACGAAGAACGACCGACGGACTACCTAAAGTGGCTATTCGTTTTAAAAAGTGCCCATTCATACGATATGTTACCGCAGCACTCCAGGCTAACGCTAGCGTAATGGTTCTGCGCGCGTTTGCGGCAAAACAAAAAAAAGAATGTCAAAAGAAACAAATGATACAGCCAGCATTCGCAATCGTTGCTATAATACTAGCAGAATGTCGAAGAAACACAAAGATACACTATACAAGCACTGCCATAATGGCAGAATGAATGTCCAAACAACAACACCCACTACCACTGACAATCACTGCTACAAACACAGAAGATTGAAGGCCCAAGAAACAAACCACGAATCAATGCTATCGAAACCCACTGCGCACAGTCTCTGACCACTCAGGCAGAGCAACAACAGTACAATACATACGAAGCAATCCGGCTGCCCTTGACATTGCTTTTGCGGGCACTACAGTATGAATACTAGCGAGCGGCTATCGGATGGTCGGATGGCGAACATAAATCGCCCAGACTGGGCGTAGAAAAATCTCACGGGCCGGCCTCGGATTTGAAAGTCTGAAACCCTTCGCGGGCCGGGTCGGCCCGACCGAGCGTGGAAAACTCTCACGGGCCAGCCCCGGGTTCGAACCTCTGGGAAATCTTCGTGGGCCGGGCCGGACCGGGTTTGAAAATCTAAAAAAAACACGGAAAGAGTCGCGCCGGACCGGGTTTGAAACCCTGAAACAAATCGCGGGCCAGGCCAGGTTTGCAAATATGGAAATCTCCCGGGCCGGGCCAGGCCGGGCAGGGTGCGCCAAATCTCACGGGTCGGGCCTTGAAGAAGAGGCGATTTGTTGATGCTATCGGATGGCGAATGTCGATCGTCCTACTACAACAAGAGTGATTGTTGTTGATGCCTGTCTATATGGTACCCGCCGTCTTGTCTTGGTCGTTGTTCAGTAGCCCACCTGCACGTAGTACGTGTTGTGCCACACAAACAAAGGTAAAGGGAAATAGGTTAATTTCGATACGTGGAATGAAAACAGTAGTAGTATAGCGCAGTAGAGTGATGTGCAGTTTGAAAACAACAACGGAAATCTGATTGTTTAGGCGTTTGTGGAGGGAAACAAGGTTTTTCCAGACACACGGAGGGAAAAAGAAGCGAATGGTGTTTTTAAGAAGCGGCCGATAGCGAAGGCTGAGGGACAGTATCAAATTTAAACAAAAACGCAGGCAAATCGGACGTACTCTGCTACTGATAGAGGGGTTTGGTGAGTTACCTTGACACATTCTACGATAGAGGTTCACCATTTTTTTTCTGAAGCTCTTCACCAGAGGAGCTCTATACCCTCACCGAAAAACCGATTTTGAGCAAACTTAAAGTACAGTCCCATGAACAAACCCGTCATCCACCTATAAAAAAAAGGTTAATGCAAAAATAGGATGAAAGTCCGACGATTTAGGGTTAAGGAGCCCCGTCATCCTGAAAATAATAACGCCTAAAAGTGCTACCTCTATCGTAGAACGCGTCTCTTGACCTATGATACGAGCTGCTTCGATAATGGCAATAGAACAAACGTTGGGAACAAGCTTCCCGCAAGGAAACTCTGTTCCTATTACTATATACGGAGGACTACGACTATATCCACAACTTGCAGGTTACGCAAACGCGAAACAGGACTCACATCCGGGTCGCATGTAGCGAACCTGCCCAGGAAGAACACGGTGATGCGGTAAGAGAGCAGCAAGAGAGAGGGGGGCAGATGACGGTTGAACAGTTGCTTTGTCAGTGGGAATAGTATAGTCCGATAGAGAGCAGCAGGAGAGAGGGGGGGAAGATGACGGTTGAACAGTTGCTTTGTCAGTGGGAATAGTATAGTTCGATAATGCGCGGACAAACTCGCAAACGTAACTCTCTGCAACTGCCGAAGGTATCATATCTTGCAGCTTTGATCGGCAGACAAGCGGCCTAACGCGGCGAGGCGAGCTTCCTCTTTGTCCTTTGATGGTTGCCATTGATGTTGCGTAGCCAAAGTAGATATGACGAGCATAAGGCCGACCTCGGGGCAATCAAGAAGCGATGTCGAAAATGGGGGTGTCGATGTCTGCTTTACGATGACCAAATGCGTACACAAGTACCTGCGGTGCATGCGTGATTTTCTGCCCTAGACATACCGGAGAATACACGAGTGCAGCCAATGCCAAGCCGTGTATCATCACGAACTTACCTAGTTGCGCTACACTCGTCAGCAGCGGTGTTGAGGGTCATGGGGCACCAGTCAGTGCTCATTACCGCACCGGTGCCAATCGTCCAGTCTATCGGGTAAGCGACGGATCCAGACACCGACGCTGCGTCACACTGGATACTGGAGAAGGTGGACTTGCAGTCGACCTTCACCCAAGGCGAGGGAGAAGGGGGGGGGGGGAGGGGGGCTAATCATTACAATGCATGGCACCGTAGTGGGGAGGGGGGAGAAGAACCTGCTTAGTACCCTCGGATCTGCGTTACGTCTACAGAGGGAACCTCGGATCTGTGTTACGTCTAGGGAGGGAGAATAAGAAAGAAAAGCGGAAATATAATAAATGGGATGAGCAAGGACAAAAATGGCCATAGTCTGTGAAACCATAGACCCTCGCATCCTTTCAACACCGGGGCGGAGCACGTCGGGTTTACCCCGACCAGACAGACATTGCGTGTGCCAAGCGCCAAACGCAGTGAGGTGTTCGGCGAGCCGCATGAAGGGTGAGCTGCATCCTACTAACAAACACTTGTGGCAACGAAAGTGGGTGGACCATCGTTTGGCGTACTTGACTTCGTGCGCCATGTATAGTACTATCACGGTGGCCCAAACGATGTCTCCGCGGCATTCGACCGCACGCGCGTAGATTCGGCTACCTGTATAAAAATTATGTAACAAGAGACCTATGGACGGCCCGTCATGCTGAAGCTCCGCTCGGCAAGACGGACGAAATGCCACGTCGTACTCAGGTCCAGGTCACTTCGGCGAGACACAGTCGGGACTGATTATTTGTATGAACATGAAAAAGAACTCTAAAGATCTGCTTGAGTTTTACTCACCCTGCAAGAAGTGAGATCCGGAACCTTCTTGATCGTGGAGATGTTCATCAGGTTCGCTTGGGTGCAGTACATGCACCTGTCTCGCGCCGTTGATGTCAAACGAAAAGACAGAAATTAAGACAGACAACAGCGCGGTCAATAGACACAGAGGGGGCTGGAAGGGGGTTGAACAGAACCCTGTCAAGCCGAGCTCCACAACCAAATGAGGGCCAGCATTTTTCTTATCGCCGGTGTCATTTATCGTCTTGATTGAAAATATGCCCGGCGCCAGCGCCGGTGTTTATGTCCATACAGTATTGTTCCATTGTAGCCTGTCCGCTGTTGCTGTGGGTTTCGCTCCACGAGGTGAGTCAAAACATTCACTACTACCCCGGCGAAAAAGTGGTAACATGCTGAGAATGTCACAAACATGATCCCCAACGAAACGTCAAACGCTATGAAGGGAGCTGTGACCCTCCAGGCAGTATTATATATCTAGCGCTGAATCCGCGGTTCACATGGCTAACGGGGTAATGCTTCAGAAGCCTGCACTCGAACAACCGGTATCAGCCATCAACAAACCCACCTGGCTGTGAAGTACTCAGTGTTGAGAATCGGCTTGCCAGCCTTGATCCATGGCCACTGAGAATGGACACACGACAACAGACATCGGATCATCACACGTGTCATAATACGGAGGAAGAAGCAAAGCATTGTATCATACGAGGAAATATTTGTTCGAGAACAGAGCAGCACCACGAACACAAAACGGTGGGGTCCTACCATTCATACACCGCGATCAATGTGATTCGTAAGTTGGAACAGCGTGGCCATGCCGCAACGCCGTTACGAAAACGTCGGCAGATACCACAAGGCGGTTACGAGAATATCAGGAGGTGAGACGTTGCATAGTTGGAACTGGTCCCTTTGATCCAGCTTCCTCGTTGACCACATCACGATTTAGGTCATCTAGATCCTACACAAGTCGTTTTGGGTTGTTGTCCGGCATCTGTGTAGTACAGATCACACCCAGGAAACATGCGCTGGGTCGTTCAGATCATCCGGCTCTCACACCCAGCAACATGATCTATGGCTATGCCGATCATCCATACCAGGGATCTGCCTCCCCTGAATATGAATATTACGGGGGACCACAGTAAATAGGACCAAATGTTGTTAGTAAAAATAGTAAATATATAGGTTTTCGTGTGTACCGTAGGTCCTATTTACTGTGGTCCCCCGTAATAGAGATATGATAGCATGATCTATAGGCCATGTAGATCGTATAGACCAGGGATCTGTCTCCCCTGAAAAAACATAGGTCATGAATAGATATGTATGATATGAACTCTTACATAGTTAGGACAGGTTCCTTTGATCCAGCATTCCTCGTTGACCACCATGTCGTAGTCCTTAACGTTGAATGCGGCGGCCTCGTTGTTGTTCTTCATCGCCACCCCCATGCCTCGAGCATGCGCCTGTGCCGCTAGCCAGGCGTTGTAGGCGATCTGTACGCTAAGGCTGATCTGACCGCCGGTGGATAGGCCCGTCTGACATACAAAACCGAACATCAAAGCGACGGGTGGGTCCATTGGGTCGTTCGCATAGATGTGCACGTTTGTCTCTTGGACTGTGAAATGAAAAAAATAAAAATCGAGCCGCGTGTATGTATGGCGAGTACTCTTGTGTTGCCACCACGACATGTACGCTAACGCTCGTCTACCAAAGCAAAGGGTGAAGACGGTACTCGGTCAAGTGGGTCGTTTAACTAACGCGTTCGCATTTTGAGACGGCAAGGTTACAAAAAAAACGTCTCCTATGTGGGTTCAGCACCGTCCTCGTTCTCAATCATAATGAGGCCATTTGTTTGTGGAAGGGTACTGTATGCTGTACACCGCTCCAACAAACGCGGCTGCAGCTCGAGCTTTAAACACCAAAATAGGCTTATTGGTAGGGTCTGTACCGTCCCGCAATTCTAGTACTACTACAGTACGCGACAGCAGTTAGAGTAAGAATCTCCTATTTTGGCTAAGGCTCGCG